>JAQGBZ010000109.1:0-185414 GCA_034687125.1 Neelides folsomi
TCATGACATTTTGTTGATTAATAAAAAAGTTATTTATATGAGAATATAGCGGTCCCGTAAATATGGTTAAGGGATTAGTATGTAGTATATGTATAGCCAAATTTGAGACAATTTAAATTAAATCGCGTATTATAAATCACTTTTACAAGTTTAATTTCCACTTACATTAGCTATATGTTTTGTGGTATCTTCGACCACTCAAAAACTATTTGACGATAATATTTTTCCGTCAAAAAAATGACATTGGCTTTATGAAGTAAATTAAGGATATACATATAAATATAAGTAGCGGCGATTGAACATGAAAAATGAAACTTTGTATTAGTTATATAATAGAATGAAGAATGTGGTGTATTATTCTAAAAATTGTAATCCTCTTTCTCTCCCCGTGGCTCCGAACATTCAATTAATAATGAAAGTTTCATTGTGCAAGGTTTTTTTCTCAGGTCGAAAGTCGATTAATGGGAAAGCCTTCATTTATCATTACAAGTCATAATTATGTATATTGAAGGGTGGAGCATTACAAAAGTTTTCACTTTTCCCCATGAGTTCATCCCAGGAAATTGGACGTGGGAAATGTTTTATTGACAGGAATGCATTTAGGAGTTAGTTTAAAAAAGAAGGGGGATGATTAATTAAAACTCCCTGGAGGAGCATGGAGAATGTGAGGAAATAATCCTCCTCCACCCGAGCCCATATACAATACAAGTTCATTAATGGAGGGTTGAGAAGGAGTTTCACAAATTAATTAGTTCCAAAGGATTCTCCTCACCCTTTTCAGGGAAGAAACAATCTAAATTCTTGGCCTTTAAAGCCTTCACACATTCGTTCCTACCCATTGGCCTCATGTTTAAATTGTTAAGCCATCCGAGGTTGAAATATTATGTATTCATCGAGGGATCTTATCATTCATTTACTCTCCATGAGTCACGTTGTTTAATGAAATGACTAACGGTGTCGAAGGTGAAAGCAAAGATCCTTCCATTTACATACAACCCACCATTAATAAAACGAGGCTTTTAATTTAATATCCATTCCGTGCGAGCTTTGCTCCCTACTCGTGGAGCCCCCCTCATAAAGGAATCCACCCAATTGGAATGTTCTACCAAATTCAATTTTCCTCGCTTTCATCTTCTTGTTACTCATGACACTAATGAGTGGGAGGTGGACGCTCTGATGACGGCTCCTCATGTCCAATGCTGGGAACAGTAATTGACATACCTCAACGACCATTTATTCCATTCCGTGGCCAGACGACCCTTTCATCAACATTCCATTCATAATGAATTCCTCTTTCTATTTTAATAAATCAACTCATGCTAATTGCATTTAATTGCTTTATTGAATTTCAAGTTTCAATTATTCTTTAACCCATGTAATTGGCCAATACAATAGGAATATCACCATCTTGAGATCATTCCCCAACAGGTAAGGAATGTGCTACTATTCCATATACCATATTAATAAATTGTAACTACAACGTTACCTAGGAGTTGTTGAAAGGGTTAGATTTCTATAAATTTCTTTTTTATTAACTCCATCATTATTCCGTTGTAAACCAAGGAGCATGGCTATAAATCACTTAGTCCTCACTGGGTTAACATAAATAAGCAATGCAATAAATTCTCATAAACTACCATGTAAATATGATTATTCTTTAATTTGCATGGAAAAGGCGGAAGTGATAAAAAGTAAATTTCATTTTAATGCCGAGCCCCCAAGAGAGAAAGTGGAGTTTAAAGAGTGGATTACGCCGTGTCTGAGAGGTTTAATTTAATGGTTCGTTTCACTTTCCAGGTGACGGGCGTCGTGGGGCGGGCCGAGAGCCTCTCATCCATATTTTTCATCCTCGCGTTCCGGGTGTACATGAAGGCAACGGTGAGAAGGAGACGCACAGGTGAGATTCCGCTCCAAGGCCCTCATGACATTAATGCCCTCGCAAGGTCCTCACTCTCTGAAGGGAAAAGTCAGAGGGAAAGGAATTTATGCTCACTCAGGATGAAATGGAGCACGAGACTTGGTCTTTATTTACATATTTCACGGGCTGAATGGCTGAGCCATATTTTGGCCCTTTATTCGGGCAGTTGGTGGAAGTAATTGAGAGCCGTGTTTGGGTATGGGAGGGCGGGAGTGATCGGGGTGACGTTTGACTCTCTGGAGCCCCATTACCCTCCGTCCGAGGAAGTGGAACAATGCATGGGTAATGAGTAATGGAGGGTAGGAAGGGGAATGGGACGGTTGCGTGATTGGGTCAGGAAGATCCGCACAATGGCTTCTCCCCATGATTCATTGGGACAATAAGGTAATCAATGAGTGGGTCGAATGGCAAGGGAATAATTTCAACTCTCGCCGCCCTATTTATGGCCGCTCAAAAGTTTCGGATCATTTCACTCAAATGCGGTCGAGCCACAAGAGGAGTTCGCTGCCAATTGAGAGAGGAAGTGAACTGGGACACGAAATGAACACGAGGGGAGAGATACGAGAAAGTTAAAAATTTGTCTAGGGACCAACTCCCGGGTTGAGATAATGATCTGTGGGAATAATTGACGTGATGGAGGGAACGGTGGCCACCATGATTTACGACTCTACTGCCAAGGGAACCCCTGTTGGAAATCCCTTTCTTATCATTACGACCAGCCGTATCATTTATTTCCTCACGACCCCTCGGACCAGGGCGATTAAATACATACCTCCTTCGCCCTCAGGAGGGCCAAAATTACTCCTCCCTATGAACCTCATTAAATATCCCGAGAAAAAAAGTTGGTTTTGCTGGTCGAATGGATAAAATACGTCACTCCATATTGGCGGCATATGAACACCAACTCGGAGTCAGTTTCCGGAATTGAGATGAAGAGGAATAAAATAAAAATCAATCCCTTTTCCCCCTCCAGCACCGGAGGAAGAAACAAAGTGAAGTAAACTAATTGACTGCCTGGAGCGAGAGAGGAACCGAAACTCAAAGTGCATTAGGCATTAAGGGGCCGCGGAGAAAGTTGAGCGAGTCTCGGCGGAGATTAGGACTTGCCGTGTTTGGGGAGGTCACTTGACATTTCCTCCAGATTCTCTTCGCACGCTACAACGGCCCCCTGCCATGGGGCCGCCTTTAAAGGGAATAATAGACTCCTTTGCCCATGGAAGTTGTTGAACGGGAGGATGGGGAAATCACGTAGGGCACTTTCTTCGTCTAATCTCCCCTCGGAGGGCGGAGGTGGTGAGGAACTCCGCTTTGCCCTCACCAGCCTCGAAGATTGATGGGGGGAAATATGAGTGAGAGGTGAAGGCTTTTAATGTCTACTGGGAAACTCCTTAATTCCCAACTACATAAAGAGTCTGAGGAACTGTAAGAGAAAGAGTAAGAGTAAAAGAGTGACCTGGATCGTAAAAAAGCCCTAAATCCTCAAACTTCAATTTTGAGGAATGAGAGGTTGGATTCACATATTCATTTCAAAATGATTGAGCAGAATGGAGGAAGATGGTTCTCTTCGCTTTCTTCGTTCTCCTTGCAATGCTGTGTAAGGAGCAGGGAATTACGGTCCTCGCTGTCGCTGCCGTTTATGAAATTTTCATCAAACATAAGGTCATTCAAATTCTGTTTATGTCTTTTACTACTTCATTTAATTATTCGACAAGTACATTTGCACGGTTTGTCAATTCAAAAAGACCCCTTGGCATGCCATATGCATTATGAACCGTTGTTGTTTTATTACATACATATAGTTGCGACTTAAGGATCTTCGCCAGGTGCTTGTGACTCTGTTGCGGGGGAAAGGCGTTCTTCCTCCTTGGATTTCTATCGTAACTCAACGAATGACAGCCCTTGTTTTGACGATGATCCTTCTCATGGGCGGACGGCTGTTCGTCATGGGCTCTCAACTACCTGTTTTCACAAGGTGAGTTCTTCAACCCTCTTGAAGATGAAAGAAAGAGACCTTTGGGCGGAAATGGGATTGGGAGTCAATTACAGTAATTCCCCTTCGTCGTGATTTGTTGGCTCTTGGAGTTTTAGAAATGGAAGAGGGGAGGAATTGAGATTCCTAATCGCCCCCACTAATTACCATTCACATTAAGTGAAAACTTTGCCGGAAGGAATTGAAAAAGTGGAGACTTTTCACTTTCTCGGCCCCAAACCCTTCGCCTCGACGAATATTAATTAGCCATCGTAAGTGTGGTGCTCCGTTTTTTACATTTTATATTGGATTCCTTCCGCAATCTTCCCATCTCCCCTCTCTTGAATCTGGAGAAGGGAGTGAATGGGAAAAGTTGGGTCTATGAGAAAACCCCGAAATCCACATTCAATTCTTTCCTTCTTCCCACCACCCCCGTCGTTCATTTGCCAAACGTTATTGTATTGCCATATGAACCAACTCCTGTTCAACTTGTGTTTTCAAACCTCGAGTTTCCCAAGTTGGAAATTAATTTAGGATATTTTTTTCAGATTTGACAATCCAGCTTCAGTGGCCGAAAGTCCAACACGCCAACTGAGTTACAATTACCTTGTGAGCCTGAATGCCTGGCTCGTACTCTTCCCTTGCGACTTGTGCTGCGACTGGACAATGGGCACCGTACCGTTGGTCTCATCTTTCCTTGACCCGAGGAATCTCGCGACCTTGGCCACGTATTTTGTTCTTCTCACTCTCGCCCATTCGGCTCTGAGCAGGAAGGCCGGCCCGCGGTCGAACACGATCCTCTTCGCCCTTTCACTCCTGGTCTTTCCCTTCATTCCGGCCTCGAATCTCTTCTTCCCTGTGGGGTTCGTGGTGGCCGAGCGGGTGTTGTACATGCCGTCAATGGGCTTTTGTCTCCTTGTGGCCTACGGCTGGACGAGGTTGTACGGGTCGAAAAGGAGCCGCCGGAAGTGGTGCTGGCTTTTCCTTGCTATCCTCCTTGGTATCCATGGGACGAAGACTCATTTGAGGAACGTCGACTGGCAATCGGAGTATTCCATCTTCATGGCCGGCCTCCGAGTGAACGAGAAGAATGCAAAGTTGTTTAACAACGTGGGGCATGCTTTGGAAGGGTATGGAAAATACGACGAAGCTCTTCACTACTTCCACAAAGCCGTTAGGTACGAAACATTTACTCTTATTTATCCAACTCATGTAACATGGGGGCCGAAGTTATACATAAATCGTTAGACTCAAAATATTCCTCATCTCTTCACGCATCAATTTTCAACTCGAAGGCTCATTTATCTCATGCGAAGGAGCCGAAGAGAGCGGAGCTGAGAAACCATTCGTTTGATTTATTTTTCCAAATACACCGCTTTCCCTTTTCAACTCAAGTTTCTCCTTAATGTAAATACTTTACATAGCGTACATCCATAATTAGTGCAAATGATATAACGGGGCTAAAGGATGTTTTTTTTCAACCGTGTAAGTTAATTGGACAATTGGAGAAGTTGTGAGTTTCCAAGTGAATTGCAGCGAGTTGGGGAGAATGATGGGTGGAGAGGGGGAAAGTTATTTCACTTTTTATTTAACCTAAACGGTGAATAAAAAAGTCAAATAAATTCCCCCTAACGATCTTTCACCTTGTGTAAGAGAAGGTGAAGAGGGATAATGTGTATTTACACACGAAAACTCTCCAAATGTAAACACAGTCACCTTTTGTAACCCTCACAAAGCCTCATTGTAATAACTAAAAGTCAGGGAAATTAAAGAGCTCTGAGGATATTCGGTGATTATGATAACTTGGAAACTGCGAAAATGACGAGCCTCATCAGTCCATGTCCCCCCTTTTGGATCTCTTCAGGGCTGGGGCGAATAAATAAAGAGGGGAAATGGGTTTAAAGTTGAGTTGGGTCGGGTGGGGAAGTAAGTGGGTTGAAAGGGAGAAAGGGGGTTGTCGCTGCTCCTGGCGGACTAAACTTTCTCAATAAGTCAGTTTTGGGGGGAGGAAGTCGAAAAGGAGATAAATCAGCCGATCGGGGCTTTCCCGTCCTCTCCCTTGACCATAAATTCTCCTCAAGTTGATCTATCGGCGAGTGTCTCCTCTCCCACCTTCCCATCAAGGAGGGGAAAGTTGTTCCAAACCCTTGTGAATGTTCTGCCTTGTCGTCGAGATCCCCACCATGTAAGGCATGGTTTTCTCCCGCCTCGACCGGAGGAGTTATTAGTTCCCCACGACCAGAACTAGTAGAATTTTATGCAGCGAGAGAGATGGTCGCCCGATGATCTTCCTATTTGAAAGATCGGGGAGCAGGGAAGAATGTTCCGCTCGATAGGCTCCCGTGCAGGAGGAGGAATATTTATCGCTCCGCTCTCCATCCTCATCTGCCCTCAAATGAAGTGAGAAGGGGAGTGAAGGGAATTTATGGGTTGAATCACAATCACATTCCTACACAATTCCACAATTTCCTCTCGATGGTGAGGGATGAGGGAGGAGATAGGCAAGACGGGGCTTCAAAGCGGATTAAATGCCCCACTTGTAGCTCCCACTAGGTCACGCAAATTCATTCAATATTTATATTTCCTTTAAATTCCACATGTGAGGGATTTCAATTTATAATTAATTTATTAGCTTACTTTTTACATTGGCTAGGCAGGTATTTTTTTATAAGTATTTTGATAATTGAAAATCATTGGTTGTTTTTACAGTGTGCAGTCTGATGATATTGGAGCTCATATCAACGTCGGGAGAACATACAATCACTTGAAGATGTACAAAGAGGCTGAAGACGCATATATGAAGGTTGGTTTTAAAAATGAATTGAAATTTATGGTAAAAGAACAAACTTGTTGTAAATGCATAGCGGTTTACTATTCCTCATGCATGGAGTGAAATGTTGGGAGAGTACAAAGATAAAAGCGGAAAGCACGCACTCTCCGTTTACGACATGCAATTCAGATTTAGATGCAAAGCAGTGAAAATGAAATTCCAGTATGTAAACTTAACGTTTAGCAGACAATAATTTTCAATCGATTCTCTTTAACGAGATTGTAGGGGAAATCAACTTTAATTCCTAAAAGATTTCCAATGCATGCGAAATCCTTTAGAAATTTTTCCAACCGCGTCTAATAATGTTTTCAATGAATAAATTCAAATATTTTTGCATCGTATTTGAATGAGAAAGGAGGCGAATAAGTTAGGATAAATTAATTGATTTTTCTAAGATAATATTTGAGATGATGTTTAAGGATGAGCTCCAGGTCGGTTGAGAAAGCATTCCTTAAAGGGAAATTCAGAGTTAGCGTTTATACATTTATTTATTCCATCTCGCCTTCACTCAAGCCCCCCGATTGGGAGGCCCATACATAAATAATGTTTATAAAGTGAAATTGATGATGAGATGGGTCCAACCAATTTTGGGCCGGGCTTTTGTTGAGGTTACTTAGAGCCCCGTGTTCATTTAGTTGTATGGAGAGAACTCCCGGTTGAGCGATTGTGGAAAAGGGCAGGGAAGTCTTGGTAAGATTGATGGGGAGCAGAAGGAAAGAAGAGGTCCTCGTGACAGTGGACGGAGGCCGACCAACGGCAACCCACACTTTCAATTGAGGAGTGATGAGACGATGATGGATCTCTCCATTGTTACCACTAAATGCGAGCAGAAAATAGATGATCCATCATCATCTCTGATCAACTCCCTTCCTCATTCCATGAGGATTGGGATCTAATCTCGCTCGAGGTTCAACATCTTTTCCTCTCTTTAGGCCAAATCCCTTCTTCCGAAGGCAAAGCCCGGAGAATCCTACCAAGCCCGGATAGCACCCAATCATCTCAATGTCTTCCTCAACCTGGCCAACCTAATTGCTCGGAACGAGACGCGACTGGAGGAAGCCGATCGACTCTATCGACAGGCCATTTCAATGAGAGCTGACTACACCCAGGCGTACATCAACCGTGGGGACATCCTGCTCAAAATGAACAGGTGAGATGGATAATTGGATGATAGGATGAGCTTGAGGGAATCGGTAATTGGGCTGGACCAGAAGAATCAATTCTTGAATACGTCGCCATTCGTTTTGGAGAAATCGAGAAGGTTGAGGAGCCCCGAGCCGATTTTTCCCCGTCTGGGAAAAATTGGATTTCCCTTCTTGCTCTCTTTCTTGGAGTAGTATTGTGTGTGTCTGGTGAAGAGGAATTTTCGTAATGTCTCCTTCCCTGCTCCTGACGTTTGAGCAATAAAAGAGAAAAAATGTTGTTATGAAGAATCGGCTCTCGAATGGAGGAGGATGTGTATTAACCTACATGTGTAGAAGACCCTCTTCATCTCCGCCTGATTACTTCCTTCCGAATTGAATGGGCGGTCATGGAAGAAAATACATTTTCCTATTCTCCTCCAACCTTGTTTCAATCCCATTAATAAAATTCTATCGACTCTTTCTTCTTTTCTCATTACAGGACGAAAGAGGCTCAGGAAGTGTACGAGCGGGCTTTATTCTACGACGCTTCAAATCCAGATATTTACTACAATGTAAGTTTATACGATGATCGTTAATACAAATAAATAGACACATGTATAGTTATTGTAGTCAGGTATGGGTATGTATGTATTTGCTATATGTGTGTAATGTACACAATAACAACATCTCCCACATTCCGGTTTTATTTATTTATTGGGAGCGTCAAGTGTGGAGGCAGGACGGGGAATTAGGAGCCGTAAATACTTACCAGGGTAGAGAAAATAAATTAGTGATATGCATAGAACCCCAATGACTTTTCTCCGCTTTTAACTCCTTATGATTCAAGGGGTTTTCTCTCAATTCGAACTTCCTTGTGTTCCTCGTTAAATAATTCCTCCTGTCTTCCTCGAACCTCGTCATAAAGAGTGTTAATATTTCATTCTTTCCCTAATCCTCTTCCCCTCCTTCTCTGGACTTGATCGTTTCATTCCCTTTCAGCTCGGCGTGGTGTATTTGGAACAAGCCAAACCGGCCCAGGCCATCGCCTACTTGAACAAAGCCCTTGAGCTCGAACCGGAACACACCCAGGCTCTCCTCAACTCCGCCATTCTCCTGAGCGAGTAAGTTGCGGAAAGCTCCGATTCCCCATTTGACATTCTTTTCATCCCTAGCGACCCGAGTCATCGCGAGGTGGCAAGGAAAAGACTCACTCTCCTCACCGTCAAAGACCAGAAAAACGAACGGGCCTTTTTCCACCTGGGGATGCTTGCAATGGACGAGAAGGATATTGTGACAGCTGAGAAGTACTTTCGTATAGCCATTCAGCTCAAGGAGGATTTCAGAAGGTGCTCAACTCGAACCTCTAATCCCATCTTTATCCCTCCACCACTTTTCATCAGGATGTTGGGAACGACTAAAGAAATTTTATTTATGAACCACCTCATTTTCAATCTTCAATCCTTTTCATATACTCCTACTCTCAAATCCTTTTCAACTAACTTCAACATTTCACTCCAAACATTTTTTTACTATTTGCACTATATTGGACTGTGTAATTTGAAACATTAGAAATATTATCCCAAGTGGATCAAAATTGATAATATGATCTTGAAACGTAATTTTCTCGTTGCTGAAATTTTTAAGATGGGCATTAGTAGTTTATTTTAAATGAAATGTTTTATAAAACTCGTTCATATGAATATTACAATTAAAAGTTAGGATGAATGATGGTGAGTAAAAGTGGGGAAGAGGAGTTTATGAATTATTGAATATTTAAACGATGAAGGCTTTCCTTTTTAAGAAATTCAGAGACGTGGGTGAAAAAAACTTTTGAAATATTAACCTTTGTATCCGAACACTACCGTGTCCCCTCTTTTCAAAAAATGGTTACAAAAATTTATGCGACGATTTGAAAGAGTGAAATATTTAAAAAGGGGTGGGAAGTTGAAGGGCGGGGTCTCTTATTCGAGATTTATGTAAATGGGAACGCGGGTCCGCTGAAGAATTATGCAATTAAACTGAGTCTTAAATTAAAAGTCCATATAAGAATTTTAATTTCCTCTTCCTGATGTTGTATATTCACTTAGAGTAGCTTCCTCCATGAAACCTTGTAGGAATAATGAGGTTCGTAATCGTAATGACGGTGTTTGTGTGTGCTGACAGTGCGCTGTTCAATTTGGCTCTTTTACTGGCTGACAGCCAGCGTCCGCTTGAAGCGGCTCCTTTCCTCAACCAGCTTGTTAAATTCCATCCGGACCACATTAAAGGCCTCATCCTCCTCGGAGACATTTACATCAACAACTTGAAGGACCTCGAGACGGCGGAATCCGTAAGAAACCCCGAGTCTTCTTATCCTCCCAATCTTCCTTTCCAATTTTCTTTAACGGCCGCCCCTCTCCCCCCATTAAACATCAGTAGCTCACCATTCGCGAGCTAATTCAATGGGGGATACATTATAAGGATGAATATGGGAAAGTATAGGGAGTAGCGGGAGCGGAATTCATTATGATGGGAAGGACGATTAAAAATATGAGTGACGGGGGAGGAGATAAGATTTGAATTTCAGCTCTCATTTAAATATGTTTTTTCAGTGCTACCATCGGATCCTGGCCATCGACCCTGTGAACGTTCAAGGGCTTCACAACCTCTGCGTCGTTTATGTCGAGCGAGGGGATTTGCTCAAGGCGGAGAAATGTTTTCTTCAGGCCGTCCAACTGGCTCCAAAAGAAGAATACATCCAGCGGCATCTCAGGATCGTCCGCCAGAGAATTACCAAGATCGCGTCAGAGTACAGAGAAAACGGAATTCCTTTTGAGACTCCCGAGTTCCTCAAGGGGGCCCTTCGGGGAAAAGATGAACCTTCCCTCGACCTCACGCGCTTTCCAGAAGACGGCGAGAAGAAGAAAAGGAAGAGGAAGACGCCGAGCTCGTACGAAGTTCTATGATCACATTTCATTCTCCGTATTGAAAAGAAAAAAAATGAATGAATTTATATATTGTAATACTCTAACTATGCAATGTTTAAGCTACAAAGTATATGTACTTATATAACAATTTATACATTCTAGACTTATTCGAAATTTTAAATGGGGAAAGGAAACATAAACTGGCTTTGAGCACGAGAATTCTAAATGTAAAAATTCTTATCTTATACACATTTTTATCTTAAATGTACATTTATAGTTGCTACAATTGAAGGAATATTTGGAATTCACAATTAAATGACTGACTGACTGTGGAAGGAATTATGAACAAGTGTTGTGTGTGAAATTTACTCTTACTTATAAAACTCTATTAAGGCGTTGTTAATCAAATGCGTAAAAATGGCATTGATTAAATTAATTGTTCTGCCTAAAAGAAATGTGAAGCCTAAATGTGTAGACTTTTACATTTACCTATATATTGGAAAACTTAAGGGATTAAAGTTTATATTGTAATAATATAGTAGTTAGTAATTAACCCTTTTGCATTTTAATCTCAAGTATGATAGGCAAAATAATTAATAACCGGATATAATATAAATAATTTAAATATAGAGTACGATACTTTGAAAATTTAAAGAGAAATTTGTGAGGAAGGATAGTCATTAGCGAAGGCGGATCTGAGGAGTTCTGGTTTTGAGTAATTAATTAGATGATTAACTCACTGCAGTTGCTGCCTCTGTTTTCTGGTTCTTTTAACAATCTGGCCATTGCATTGTTCCAAGTAAAACTCATCATTATAAATTGAAGGCTTTTTGAGACTCCCAGCTTTCAACTTTTCCCCGTCGTGCTACACGCATTATGCAACCCGGGCTACCACAATCCGTCACAAACTAGGAAATCCATATAGCTGATCGACTATCATTTATGTTATTTTATATCAAAGAATATTAATTATGTATGCATGAGGGTAATAAGGTTGCTAATGGGAGAATTTCAAATTTCTCTAGCGGGCAGCGGGGCTTAATACTCGTGTGTATTATACGAATACATTTTTATGGTATTAAGTGCTTCATATAAATTACTTATATGCAATCATTCAAGACAAAGACTTTATTTAAGTCTGTATAAAGTTTAGTTCGTTGGAGGTATTATATTATATGTATTTATTTGTACTTAAATACTGCAAAATTTAAGTATTTGTATTATTGTTTTAAATATTTGAAAAGAATATTGTGTTGATTTATGTATGGTCAAGGGTCAAATATAGATTTTATAAAGACAATATATACTTAATTAACAGTTAATGTCAAACTAGAATTAATTTGCAATACAATTTAATTTTTTTCCCTAAACACATGAAATCTCATAAAATCGTGATTCTAATAATGGTAAATATAACATAAATATACATGTATGTCTATGTATTCATAAGTACTTATTTATATTAGAGTGATTGCAAACGTGATATTTAATTGTACTATTAATGTTAATCTCATAACCGTAAATATACTCGGATTAGATCAATAAAGATGGCCTATGTTCAAATCCCTATGGTTTAAACCGGTAAGAAATTATTAAATATTAATCAGCATTGGCCATTGGCCAGCTGTATTCCCAAAATGTTAATTGGAAACCGTGTACTTAAGTACTTAATGTTATTTATATAGCATTGTATAGTATACCTTTACTAATATATATTCCTTAAAATACTTCAATACTCTTATATTACATATAGGAAATGTTATTCAAAAATACTTATTTATAGTAGGGAAATTATAGAATAAACGTTAAGTTAAAATGAAAATAAAGAGGTATTAATGGAAATAAACAATTATTAATTATCAAACTTTCTCTTTTACTGTGCGTTATTTCAATTAATTGCCAAAAATAAGCGTATGCATATACTTTAAAATCTCCTTTATTTTTAAACATGGTATGTTTCATGTAAATGTTGTCAATATGGAATAAATTACTCGCGTATAAAATTCATATTATATCAATATTGCTCTGTTTACCATTTAAATATCTTCAACGTCCTTAATTGCTCACTAATATATGTAACTCTAGCCTTTCTTAATTACTTTTCACATCCATAATTACAATGTTGAGTACGTAATGGCTTATAATGCATAATATTTAAACAATCAGTTATATTGCTTAATCAATATTTACAAAGTTACTAATTAAGCATTGTTTACTCTTAGGTATATTAAATTCTTCAACAGGAAAACTTCAGCGTTGGTGATCTGTTCGAGTTATCCTCTTCGCTGTGTCAGATGCACTCGAGTCAATCGACTCATCATATAATCTTTCATGGCAGCGAATCTCGTCTTCTTCGTGGCATCTTATCTAATCTTATCCTAAATTAGTATAATTTCTCTACAATGGGAATGAAACGATAAAAGTTACAATGCTTAAGGTTACAAAAAGTACATAGGATTAGTACTTAATTATACACTATTTTTATATTGATCAGTAAATTTGAAATGAATCACGTGCATGTTTATGGTAGTGCATAGTCGTAGCTTTATCGCTTGAAGACAGAATTTTATTTCACACTCGTATTTGTAATTTAAGGGCATGTTTAAGGCAAAGAGGCTTCATTGCATTCGTACTCATTGTCAGTATTTGCAGTATGCTTGACTCTCGAGCAAGTACCCTTAAATATTATCGAAACTAAAAATAAATATAATATACATTAGTTCTCCGTCAAGGGGCCCAATCTTAATTATTGGATGTTCCTTTGTATTTACAATGAGATTAAATACATATGTGAATGTCTGTATGCATGCATGTGGGGTTTGGAAAATGAAAAATAAATACTGATATAAAATTCCATGTCAAGAGTTTAATTATTTCGATTAATTGGATAAAAAGTAATTTATATGGATAATTTAGTAGTGCATATTTTATGTATAATATAGTAAAAAGAGCTAATTATGAGTTTATACATATTATTTTACATATCCACATATGATTCATAAGATAAGAATGACTCGAGATTAAAATGACACTCATAACAAAGGCAATATAAACATAAGCAAAAGGATATTAAATAATAATAAATTGTTTACAATGTATTAATAATATATTTTAGATTAATAATTGTAATCGTAGGTTATAGGTTCTCCTAACTGCTCAACAAAATAATTCCTTGTGGTGTGTACAACTTGAATGAACTATAAGATGTACTCTACAGTTACTCAAATTAAAGAGTCAGGAGTCTCAAATAAAATACTGTCACTCCCTCCATTTGTCTCCCGCGAAAGAAACTAACATGATTATCAATAATAGGTACTTTCCCTCCGAGAGTATTCTCTATAATCTAACCGAATCTACACGATTTTTAAATAAAAAATCAAAAAAAAGATATAATGTAGGTAAATCGCATGATAGGTACTGACAAAGTACGATCTTTTGTATATAAACGATGAACTCAAGTTTCGAATAATAAACAGCTTCGAATTAAACCTCAAATGCGTTTCTGAAGGATGAGCAAACTGATTCTGGTTTGACTTAAACAGAGCGTATTCGCCCATTGTAGCATTTATTCTCCTTAATGTGATGTTGGTTTTAGAATCATTTTAAAAAATATTATTCGTAATATTATTGCTCGGTAATTCACCGCTAATCTACGATCGATAAAATTCAAAGGTATTTAAATAGAGCCTAAATTTATTCTCATTCCATTCATCTACTCTTTTTTATCTTTCAGAATAGTAACTGCAAATCCTTATATTTCGTCTTTATACTTATTATGCTTACAATCATAATAATTGTTTTATTATATTATTTAAATAGCAATAGGAGTCGCAAGTTAACTTTATAATATATCGACATTGTATTTCTAAACAGGTTATTAGGCTCTGTAAATAAATAATATAAAAACAAAGTTCATAATAAAGTCCAGTCAAAAGTTGAACATTATTATACACGTATAAACCAAACTACAAATATACTATCACCTATAATATAACTAATTAATATAAGTATTTATTAAATATAATAAGTATTACATAATTAAACTTAACCTATAAATAATTTGGATTTCTCAATAAAAAGAAAGATATTTGAAAGGTTCCCACGCTTCAATGTTTTAAAACCAACACTTTAATATATTGATTGACTGAAAAAAAAGCAGCTTCTATTCAGACAATACTTACAATAAGAATGATCAATTGGATTAAATCCCAAAGTTGAGGACTCTCAAATTTCTTTCTTTTTATATACAATCACTTATAATTGCTAAAACTATTGATTTTGACAATTAACAGCAACTGGATTCTTATATGCTAATTGACGTCGCATATATTATCTTTTTATTTATAATGCCTCGGGAGTATATAATATTATATATATATATATACTCGTCGACAACGGAAACTCTTGAATTACAATTAATATTTGTATATAAATAATATATAATCTTACACTAGTAATCATTATTAATTTAACATTATTTTCAATGTTCTTTACAACATAATTTTTTTCACTCTGTGAGAGAAGACGTAGTGGAAATATAACAACAGTAACAACATAAATATCAAAAATTGGTCTATTTAGTTTTGTTCGAACGTTCACGATTTCTCCTTATTACACAATACGGGCAAAGTAGGTTCGGATCCTGAAGAGCCTAACCTAACTCTCATTATACAATTATCTTATATATATAGTCATAATGTACAGAGTAAGTATTGGGATTTTGAGTGAAGGGATGAAAAAAAGGTCTTTTCAATCCTGTCCCTGTCACAACTGGTCGACGTATTTGGAAAGCTGGTCCTGTGGCGTCAGAACCGAATCGTCGGGTAGGTTCATGTCGAACTGTGGATTCCCGCCGGTAACCGGGTGCGGCGAGTGGGACGGCGTTAATTGATGGTGGGGCCTAGGAGAAGCCGTCGGCATCGCCCGGGGTGACGCACTTGGACCCGACACCGGTGTCGGTGGCCCCATCGGAGAAGAGACAGGAGCAGGGCGACCGGAAAACCGCTGCTGTTGCAGCTGGCTCTGAAGTCCACCCATTCCTCCCATAGGAGACATTTGAGACTGGAGCTGATTGCCCAAACCACCAGCTCCGGACACTAGTTGGTTTCCCATTCCTGAATTCATTCCTACACATCACAAAATTATATTAGAAGATTCTTAAATATCTACTAGGTATATACCAAATGAACATTTTCGAGTGTTTGTTCATCAACTGAAACAGAATGGAAAATACCTGAATTTCCCATTTGTCCCATTTGGGGATTTGAGCCAAGCTGAGAATTTCCCATTTGATTGTTTTGCTGGTAACCAATAAATTGTTGTTGGCCCCCTTGAGCACCATTATTCCCCATTCCTTGTTGAGGCTGTTGTTGTTGCCGAATGAGTTGGAGTTGCTGTTGCTGTCTAATCCATTGTTGTTGTTGCTGCTGCTGAGGACTCAAAATTTGGTTGTGTTGAGGCGGTTGCTGCTGTTGTTGTTGCTGTTGCTGTCCTAATTGTCCATGCTGCATTCCATGCTGATGACCCATTCCAACATTTTGATTCATTCCACCTGAAATTTAAATCATTATATTTCATATTCAATTTATAAAGAATTACCAACTTACATATATTAAATTATCAAATTAATGTAATTCAACATTTGTCGATCTATCATTATTTATCAATTAACATTATTAAGATTTAATAAAAATGTTTACCTGGATGTTGAAGGAGATGTTGTTGAGGCTGGGGCGGCTGGTTCATGCCCCCTCCCATCATTTGTTGTCCAGGTTGCTGCTGCTGCTGTTGTTGTTGTTGTTGCTGCTGCTGCTGCTGTTGCTGTTGTTGTTGAATTTGACCTGCACCAGCCGGTTGTTGTTGACCAGTATTTTGCTGTTGCTGTGCCTGTTGTTGTTGGCGGTGTCGGATAAAAGCAGTCATAAGCTGAGGATTTGACTTGAGTATCTGGAGAACTTGTTGTTGTTGATCAGGGGTTGATGGAGATCGAAGGGTTTGGAGAAGTTGGTGGAGTGGAACTGTTCCCTGAGGAACATTCCCTGGTTGTACTTGAGGTCCTACTTGTCTAACACCAACAACTGGGCGGCCCATTCCAGGGTTGTTTGACATTCCTAGATAAATAATTGAAAATGATAAAATGCTCTCAAATACAAAATATTTAAATAAAATATAAATGATATCAAGTTTATAAAGATAAATATTGATAAACTATTCCTTTGCAAAATAATTTAAATATTTAACCTATTTACAATGTATACCCAATTTACATTTTTATTTAAGTATATTATCTCATTGACATTTACAATAAATTTAAATATTAATAAGATCAAAGGAAAATGACAGCCTTGAAAAATGAAGGTAATATAAGATAAACTTACCCGGCTGTTGCACTTGAACTTGACCTTGTTGCTGAGGAGCCTGTTGTAAAGGCTGCTGCTGAGGTTGCAATTGCTGTGGCTGGGCCTGAACTTGTTGCTGAGCTTGTGACTGTTGTTGTACTTGATGCTGTTGAATGGCTTGTTGTTGAGATGGCATCATTCCCATATTTGATTGCATGGAATTCATGATCGGCCTCGGCTGCTGAACTTGATATCGTTGAATTTGATCCATTCCAGGAAGTCCAGGATGACGAATCTGCTGACCGGGTTGAGTTGGCGAAGGACGAGTTGGACTCATTTGTGGTGAAGGTCCTCTGAAGGGCGGTGTGCCTCCCCCAGGTGGAACTCCTCCAGGCTGCATCATATGCTGCATTGGATTTTGGTTGAGAGTCGGCTGGGTTTGTACAACAGGGCCCATGGTACTTGGTCCGATAGCTTGGGCATGCTGACGGGCAACTTCTTCTTGTACTTGTCTGGCAGCCTAAAAGGAAAGTTCAAGTGTTAATTATTTCATTTATAATAAATTTAAAGGCAAATACAATTCGCCTTCATATTAAATAAAATATTAAATATTAAGTATAAATAGTATTAAACTTAAAGCACATTTACTTGTAGAGCCGCCAGTGGAGCTCCACCTCCAGGTTTTCCTCCGGTAGAAGACATTGGCTAATAAGAAAAAAGTAATTAGTAAAATATTTCTACAAAATGTAAAATAACTTTTCCCTTTTTGAAATAATTTAAACCTGAGGAGCAGCTGGAGATTGACGTGGTGGCTGAGTAACACTTGGGGATGGAGTAGACGTCGTAGTACTTGAGGTGCTCCCACCTCCCATCTGCATCATCATTTGCATCCTGCGACGAAGCAGTTGGTTTTGCTGGACTCGCTGATGGGCTTGTTGTTGACGAAGCTTGTGCTTAATATTAGCGCAGAAGGGGACGGGACATTTGGCTTCAACACAATGCTTAGCATGGTAGCAGCAAAGAGCAATGAGTTGTTTACATATAGGACATCCTCCATTCGTTTTCCTCTTGCAAATCTATCAAAACGTTTTGTATATTAGATTTGGTTCAATTTTAATAGATAAACTATGGAGATGGACTCTTAAGGAATTGCAATAATTTATTAATAAATATTAAGATAAAATGAATCATGAAATGTATAGAATGAAAATGGCCTATTTGATAACATTCATAAGATAATCATTGTCCACCAATGACACCTTGAGACTTTTTCAAATCACATAGCATATTTAGATATACATTTAGGCAGAAAATGCTTCAAGTTATGTTTTTGTTGCATAGTAGTACCTTCGCATGAGCGACGACTCTTTTCATTTTGTGGCAAGAAGGAAGTCGACAATTGGCATCCCTACATTGACAAGCATGGACAAGAGACTGAATGCATCTCTGAATAGAAAGCTTTCGGGCCTCTTGAGGATTAGCTTGCTTTTGATCTCCTGGAGAAGCTGAGGATCCATCGTCGAGATCGAACCCGAGTTTCTCCATCTTATGGGGATGACCAGTCTTTTGGAAGCAACCGGTACAGAGGTCAAAGTCATCACAGACAGTGCAATGGTATCTAAAACAATTAAATGTTATAATTTCAATACCTCATAATGTCATAATTTTCCAAATTATGAAATAATAATTTAGGGAGTAATCCTTACCTCGTCTCAACGTGATTCTTGCAATTATTGCACGTGTAGACAAATCTATCTTGTCCTTGATTATGAAGCTCGTAAAGCATAGCCATTGTTGAGAATTTGGCTCTTCGAAGTGAGGAAAATTCATAATGTTTGTCTCTAGCAAGGGTTAGGAATGCATCGCGACCATCCATCAAATCACAAGCTATGAATGGATCTGGATCTTGGATTCCCTGTTAAAAAAAGAAAGAAAAACCATTAATTATAAAACAAATATTATAAAACGTTCTAACATAAAGCACCATTGTATTAAGAATAATTTAATAGAACTCGTGAAAAAATAAATATGATCGGTCTGCTATGGAAGAGAAATGTTAATTTTTAGGAGACCACCCAGTCAATGATTCAGTCTAAATCTGTCCTATTACCTAGGTATATAGTTACTATATATAATTAAATAATTATAATAATAGCGTTAATCAAGTTCCTGTCGAATAAAGTTTATGTAAACTGGGGGACAATGTCGGTGGAACACGTTGAATTCTGCTGAATGAATAGCGTAGACCAAGATGGGCTGAATCAAGGCGCCAGTCACCAGGGCCTTCTCGATACGTTTACCTATTCTTTTGTTCCTCGAAAACCTCGTTCGTTCTTTTCCTCTTAGGAATTGTGTTATTTAGCAAGTTATAATTTCCATATTTATAAATATATTCCATTAAATTTATACGTATATAAACAAGTCGTATTGTATCACCCGTAACCTCCCAACGTCAGAGGCTCAACTTCCAACGTTCCTCTTCCCAATCCCGTGCCCATATATATTTATATATTAAAATACATATATAACTTTTACATATACTGTTTACACACTAATCCCTATCCAATATAATAATAACTAAATAATTTAACAATATGGTCTGATTGGTTTGAGAAATTTTGTAAAATAAAGAGGGTAAGGAAATAAATGGTGCCATCAGACCATGCCGAAATAATTCATTCTCTTACAGCAAGTGACGCCGCCGATTGGGCTGAATGGAGTCGAATGACGAAAAATACTTCTTTGTGCTTCTCCATCGTCGCAAAGATTTTGGTGGACAAATCATTTCCGGTCTGAGGTGCGTTTGACTTTTTATTATTCTTTCTTTGATTCGCCTTTGACTTGTTGGATTTCTTGGCCTTTTTCTGACCCTTCTTCTTCCCATCAGCTGTCACTTCCATTTCTTCCTGCTATAATACGGGGAAAAGACAGGACATTGATTCATTGGATTCATATTTGTTCACACCATATTAACTAACTAATTAAATAAGATAAAGAAAAGGGTTTAAAAGAAGGAAATATTCACATTTTCCGTCCAGCAGACTGTGTTGGCAGCGGCGGCGGCTGCTGCTTCTGCAGCTTCCGCTTGCCGTCGTTTTTCCTCTTCTTCTTGGTCGAGCTCCTTTATTGACTCTTCTAAAACATTGGGCCAAAAGTCGCCCTCGAAATAAGGCAGCTCAGCTGCTGAGTTTAGATTATCTTCCATAGCTTGCTTCAATATGTCCTGATAAATTTAAATTGTTAATACCAGCACGTTGTTCTCTTTACATTTGGTTCTCATGAAAATTTTATTAATTATTATACAATCTTGACATCCATATGATCATTTAGGCAAAATTGACTTTTACAACCATTGCTTTTTTTTAAATCAATTATATCATAAGTTTCATAATAGGTCAGTTGTTGAATGAAAAATGAATGGTGAGAGTTTAATAGGAATTCCAAACTTGCCTTTTATCATTGTAGGATGTCAGATATATGAAAAGCAAAATAATGAAAAATAGACAAAAATGATCATATACTTTGTAATCAAGGACGATTCTTTCGATGATCCCTTTATCTAGCATCTTCTTATACCACTCTTGTAGCCTTTTTGGTTTAGGAATCTTTTGTTCAGGAGGGTGACAATGAAAGATGTAATCGTCTCCTTCAGAGGGTGGACAAGCCCATATGTGCGCCATAGTGTAACCGAGCTGCTTCACGTACTCAAGGTACCCTAGAAGGATCTCGTGGTATACAGCAGTCCTAAACTGCCGAGGGCGGAAGAAATGAACGGAGTCTAGGTAGGCAATGTAAACCCGCCGCGTGTTTGGAGTCGGACACTCTGAACCATATTCTTGCACATGCATCCCAAAGAAACATACATCAGTCCCATCGATCTCTTCGAAGGCAAACAGAGCTTTGGCCCTAGATATGAAAAAATAACAAGGACCAGGATTAGTATATTACCAGTATTAGTAGGCAAGACCAAAAATAAAAATTTCTAATATTCAATGTTTAATCATCCAATGGATTATCAATTATTACCTGTAAGGGAAAGTCTCTTGAAGTTCCCCTGACTCGACAAAACGGCTTTTCATCCCTTGCTTCACCTCTACGATCTTGTCAGAAGACGACACAACCCGAATAAATACTTCACCCGCACCAGCTTCCTTCTTTTTCAAAAAGTTATTCACTCTCGTTTCTATGTAAGTCCCTAATTTGGTGGTTGAAAGCCTCTTTGCGTTAAACTTATTATCCTTCCGTTTTGAGTTCTTTGATTTCAAACAGTTATCACAAGTAAACCTAAAGACATCAAATCACATTTAGTCAGATTGTCCCCCTTGATAGATTTGGAAGAAAAAAATGTTAGAATTTTTAAATGACTTACCCTTGGGGCCATATTGTATCCATATGTAGAACACATATCTGATGGAGTTTTCTTCCACAGTCAGCACACTCAACGAAAGGCTCGAGTTCTAGATGATCGTTCTTCATTTCGATGAATTGGTCCTTTTTAATGCTCCTAAATTAAATATGAAAATTTTAAAATTCGAAATGGCAAAAAGAACAACAGCTGCTTAAATGGCAATTTCTTATCATTTGATAAAACTATCTTTTCTTACGCTTGGGGTTGAGTAGGGTCGTCTCCGAGTGTGACTGTATCCCCTTGAATGTCATTGAAGCATTTTTGGCAGTAGGTGTATCTGTAAGAGTTAAAAACACGTTTAGCATAATTGCCGAATTCCATGGGAATAAACCATTCTCATATGTGGATTTATATATAACAATGTTAGTTGTATTTGTATTATAATTGTATTATTACCTGTTTTGGTAAGAGTAGTACTTCGCGTCCCTTGGAATGGTACAAAGTTGCTTCCCATAACAGCAGAGAGTTTGAGGATTGAACGTATATTTGTGCCCACAACAATATCCTAAACTCTGCATCACAGGATCTATTTCTGCTTCAAATACTTCAGCGAGCTTTTGGTTCATTAAATAAATTTATATAATTAGATTACCAACATTACAATTTACCCAATCCGTATGGATTGGTAACTTCCCCATAAAGTCTAATTATTTGTGTTTTAATTACCTTAGTACAATATCTGTATACTCTGGAGGTCTTTCGATTGTATAGCCAAGCATTGTCGAACATTAGCCATACATCTTCTACGTATTCCCATGGATCTGCGTAAGCTCCTGTCTCAAGCTTCCTCCTTATCGTCGATAAATCCATTGGCCTTTTGATTATATCAAAATAGTCAGGTATGCCCAAAGCCTAAAAGTAAAAATAAATCCGTCATTAAATGATGTTACTCACATATGCAGGCAGTTGATAAATCTCACTTAAACATTAATGATATCAAACATATTTTTGTGCTTATTGTAACATTTTTTGAATTTTGAGATAAGTGGATTTATCGACATTTTCTATTTTAAAAAAGTGATGTAGATATAAAGGTAAAATAGTTAGTAATAATTATATACCTGTGGGTCCACTGGCTGCTTGAAAGGAATTGATTCAGGATCGAGCCCGAAAAGCTTCTCGAGTGTTGGAGTTAGAGACGTCCGAAGCTCTTCTGGTTTGAACACTAAGAAATAGAATGAATGGAAATTAGTTGATTGAATTTCAAAAAAATAAAATTTCATAAAGTATATTGCATCTTATAAATGAAAAAATTGTAAATTAATAACTTACGTTTCTTTTTCTTTTCGGAAGACCCAACAGAGGAAGGGGAAACCTGAGTCGTCGAAGCAGTCGAGTGTGCAGGAAGAGTCGAAGCGGTCGACGAGGGTGTCTTTGGTGGCTCAGCTTTCGTAACCGAAGCATCCATGGATTCGGCCGTGCTGGCCGTTGAGACTGGTGATTGCGGCTCATCTTTAATCTCTTCTGAGGTAAGGAATTTGAATTTTTTAGCATTCCGCTTCTTATCCTTAGACCGTTCTTTCGGCGTAAGAGTCTTAGCATTATAGATTTTAGTTTATAGGGAAAAGAACCTTAGATAATTTGAATCTCTTAAAACTCACTAATGATCCTTGCTCATAACTCTTTGAAAATATCAATTGATATTTCAAGTTTGATACGAATAAATTTTCATAACATTTCGGTATAGAAATATTAACTATATTTGAAATGATCTAAATTGGTTCGAATTTAATTTGTTACTTTCCCTTTCTTTTTTTAATATGACCTTGAGTTAGGTGAATTGTAAGGCACAAAACACGTTGACGTTCTCAACTATGAATTTTGTATTTCTAACCCTTTCTCTTTCGATTTAAACTCACAAATGATAGTAACGTTAGGAAGTAAAGGGCTATATTTCGACCCAATATTAATTATAGTTCACAACTCATCGTACTCGTTATTCATACATAAGTTGAAAAAGTTTTAAAGAAAATACTTCGCATTGCAAATTGTATAAAACCATGAGAAGCTCGGAGTTCAATGCTCATTTCTCATTTCTAGACAATTTGATTATACAATATTTAAAACATTGTAAATAAATTTAATTTATATAACTACTACATATAAGAAAAAACCTTTTATTTTTAAATTTATCGCTAGTGTACATTTACAATTTAATGTGAATTGTATTTGAAGGTGTAATATCTATATTGCAAACTTGACACTAAATAATATGGTTTTGTGTTGTTTTCAAGAAACAATTATTATTTTCTATCTCATATTACCGAGTTCTATAGAATTATTTTTTAACAATAAATTCCTAGAGGCATTTAGGACATAGCTCATACTGTTAGTGTTGTGGATATAGCTATTAGAATTTTCCTTACTTTTGATCGTCGTGTCCATGATGACAGTGGTGGCATCAGAGTCCCCGCTCTCGCTCTTTACTTCCGATTTCATGTTGATATCGTTCGGCGGCTCATGCTTTCCTTCACTAAAATCTGGAATTGAGGGCGGAACGCTGAGGATTTCCGTTTTAATCTCGATGTTCTCTGGTTGGCCAAGGTCGGCCATTGAAGCCGGCGGTTGTGACCCCATGACCATATCGTAGTCTGTGCCATTGAAAGAGACACGATTGCTTGCTGGGGCGGCCGGCGTCCCTTGTCCGCTTTGAAGCGGAGTGTGTGGCTGAGCAGGCACTGAAGGCGGTTGTTTGGGTTGAAGGTCAAATTGACCCTGGGTTGAGAAGAGGGACGAGAAAGGCTGTTGTGAAGGGGTAGGGCCAGTGATGTTGTTTGGAGATACTTGTTGTCCACCCGATAGGGAATTGGGAATTCCGAGTGGAGAGGTGAGGGGGCCTTGGGATAATGGTGTCCTGTTTAAAAGTCCAGGGCGAGCCATTTGACCTGCCAAGATAGGTGGCCTCGTAATTTGTCCCCCAGTTCCCATTGGTTTGAGAGCAGAAGCTCCGAGAAGCTGCTGTTGTTCCTTTCGTTTCTGTCTCTTATCCTCGAGCTCCTTTTGGATTTTGTAGATCTTTTCAGCTAGAAGATGATAATACTCGGACCTCGAGTTGGCCATTTCGTACATATCACCTTCCACCTTCTTAGCGTACGCTACTAAATTGCACATTCGGCGGTCGAGCATTGCGGATGGGTCCGGGGAGGGAAAAATAGCTTGCACTCTGTAAATATTATATTCATTTTTTTTACAATTTTATCCTCAAAAATAATTGTAGTAAAGCTATTCAAGTTATAGAATTTTAAATTTGAAGAAAAAAATAATCCCCACTTACAATTTATGAACGAGGTGGTTTCTGAGATCAGGGTTAATGGATTGATGCCACTCCTTGGTGCCTTGTACGGGGGCGGCTGTGATGCCTGGGTTTCCTGGCGGCGGGTGAATTCCACTCTGATCGAGCCCGAGGACGGCTACCGTGCTGGGGTTGCCTCCCCCGGGGAAAATGGGGGAGTGGGCACTCCCTTCGTTGTTTGCTACCGATGACGGCGGCTGGGGAGAGGCGGAAGTGAGACGTGGGGAGGGCGCGGGCTGAGGCACAGGTGGTTGGCTTGGTTGAGGCGGTGCCGGCTGCCGGATCGGCCTCAGACCTGGCTTTCCTCCAGGGACTGCCGTCATGGTAGGCAAAGGCATTCCTGGAACCACAAAGTCATTCTTAGGTCTGTGAGAGGCAAAATTTCTTTCCACTCCGCTTTCCAGCTCCATGAACGTGCAAGCGAGGAGCAAGACATTGACAAGAAGCACACTTTCATCGTCTCACCTGGCTCATCTTTCACCATTCTTCCTCTCTCGAAGGCATTCCTAACAGCTGTAGGGTGAAAAGAAAGCTTCCTTCAACAAATGTTATCTCTTTAAATTCATTCTCTTAAGTCCTAATTGGATATATGGGACAGAATTGACTCGGGATAGGCTTTAAAAAATTCTTACTTTCATGGTTTGAACTTGTAATGAGAACTAAATAGAAATGATAATTTTTCATTCACCTTCAAAATTAAAATATTTATTGGATTGAAAATTAGGAATATTAGTTTAACTACCTTTTGGCTCTTGTTAAAATTTGAATTTTCTTTTTTTAAAACACTTTTGGATAATTAAGATATTATCAACTTGGGACCATTTAGGGAAATGAGCGGAAAATAATTTTTGATTAAAACATAAAAAGCTAGTGAGAAACGATTTTAAGATAACTTGTGCTTTCTGTCAATGATAAAATACAAATTAAAGGCAGAATAATGTTTTAAGAAAGCAAATATTTTTAATAAAGCAAAATTATTCGTGTAAGTAAAAGAAGAAGAGAATATTATTTTTTAAGAAAAAAAATGTGTATATCATTTCAATAATACTCAAGTTTACAATCTTTCAAAATTTTCTCTTATTGTTGTTTGTAGCTTTTAAGCTTAATAAAAGACTAACTATAAAGTACAACTGTATAAAAATGATATAGTATTAAAGTTTAAAAACGCAACTACGAAAATTTGCTCGGAGCAACGATATTAAATTTTATTCAATAATTAGGTATGTATCAAATTACTTTAAATATGTTGAAATGGGCAAAGCCGAGTTAAAAATAAAATATTTTATTCGTATTAAATTATGACTACCAAACCAAAAGTGAGAAATTAATATTATTTTGGCTTTATTTTGAATCAATTTACCGGACAATATATTATTGAATAGTCAATAAGTTTTAATTTTTTTAAATCAATTTAAAAATTTAAGTCTTTCCATTTTTTCCATTCAATAATATAAATTAAGTAATTATATTAGTTCAAATCATTTGCATATTTCCTACATTGAGAAAGTGCTTTTTGCCAAATCTAAAAAGGGTATAATAAGACTTGCTAGAATCCATTTCCGGCGTGAAAATAGGCGATGAAGATGAATAAACTCCCTCACCGAGTGCGTCATATGCACGTCTGAACTCAGACGCAGAGGGTGGAGGGCCTGGCGAAGGGCTGTGTTGAGGACCAGCGTTCCCCCCTGACTGCGTTGAGTTCTGCTGACTGATATTGACTCGATTTCTGTCAGCCTGCTTGAGCGGTAGACAGACAGGGCAGTCCATCCGAGAACAGTGCTTCCAATGAGATATGATCTGTCGGGACGAGGAACAATGAGTCACAGTACAATTCTTCCCTGCTTGGCACGACGTCATGTGGTTCAAAACGTTCTTCATCGTCCGGCAGTGGGGCAAAGCACACTGAGAAAAAAAAGATGAAATGCCCGGTGAAAATCATGGTCGTTTCATTAGGGGAAAAATGTTTGGGGGAAATCGAACCTGTCGTTGTTCTCCATTCGCTTGACTTTCCCTCCTCTGACACTTGTGGGCGTGGAGGAGAAGGACGAGTTGTTGTTGAATGAGTTTCCTCTTCTCTGGATCCGCATTCGAAGGGGCTGGAGGTTGCGGACCTTGTCCTCCTCCGCTCACAGGCTGCTGTTGTGACGGTGGCTGACCCATTGTCCCTTGCTGTCCTTGGCCTTGATTTACTTGACCTGTGACAACTTGACAATTCAGAAATAATCATTACCAAAAATATCCTCTTTTTTAGACTTTCAAACTTGAGGATTGCAATTATTTTTTTGACAATTATTCATCCATAATGCTAAATGTTAATGCTCATGAGGGCAAGAGGCACAAAAAAAGAAAATAATGTTTAAAAAAAACTCCTTTCGCATTTCAGAATAATCCAAACATTGAATTTTTTCATTATTCTTAATTTAAATTTTTCATGAAATAATAATAATTATAATTTAGTAAAACTGTTATTAAATTGAATGGAGTTTATTTTTTGTAAGAAGTGTTTCTAATATTGCCATTGACATTAAGAACATTCTTTGGAATTTATAAAGTAGAGAAACTATTTCTTTTCAATTTTAAAAAGTGAGTGATTCTAAATATAAATTTTAAAATTCTTTACCTTGTTGTACAGACTGTGTCAAGACTTGGTTCTGGTTGACGACGGCGGAGAGGGGAGGCATGGACACTCCGTTGTTCACATTCAAGGAATTGTTCACATTGGAGATGGGAGCCGAATTTCCGCCCATCGTATTCGCCATGGAAGAGACGGTCGGAGGGACACTGAGCTGCGGCTGAGTCGGTTGCATGCCGCTGTTCAACACCACATTTGGAGGAACATTTTGAGAGATGAAATCGTCAGAGGGATATCGCGGCGGGGGCTGCATCTGCGTTGGCCCCATCACTCCACCGGTTTGAAGACCCAACCGTTGTATCGCATTCCCTGTTCCACCGGTGAACCCATACCCCGAATTCATCCCGCCCATATTGGGATTCTAAAGAAGAAGGGGAATTTAATTGGAAATTCGAGAGGTAAGACATGATTTAAAAAAAATTAAAAAAGGACTCTTACTTGATGTCTCTGAGCGCCGATGTTTCCAGGAAGGGTCATTTGGTTCCCTTGCCGGATTCCTCTCCCCATCATTGGGCCGTTTGGAGCCATCTTTGTCATCATCATATTATTGTTCATAACTGGCTGCTTATTGTGATGAAGAGCGGTCTTCGCCGGCCCACCAGGCATGACCATTCCCTAAACACATTTAATTTGAATTTTTTTCCTCTCAAACAAATCATAGTATTTTTGAAAATAATTTTTGTCAAGGATAAATTTATAATTGTTGGTTTTAATAAAGGGTTGGAAAATCTTATAACCTGGATGAGAGGTTGCTGAGGCTGAGAAGAAGTCTCTCCATTTGGAATGCCGGGAAACGACGGAGACGGCTTCGTCTGAATCGCCTGGTTGCCCAGAAGAATATTTTGCTGCGGTGGCTGAGCGGGAGATGGGGAAGGGTCTAAACTTGGCCATGAAGTCAATTCGTCAGGAAGGAGGCTTTCGAGGTCACAAGCACCTCCGCGGTACGGATCTGTAAAAGTAAAATTTGACATTTGGTGTAAAAGTCAAAACAATTGAGTTTAACTCTTTGTCGCTCAGGTTTAACGTCGTAAATTAAGTGAAGCAAGTTGAAGAACTCGGGGTTTAATTCCTGGACAACAAATTTACCTTGGCTGTCATTTGGCGACGTAAGGGCCTCATTGATGCGGGCCCTCTTCGACGGCGGCCCTTCTAGCTGATCTGCCATCCTCACTTCATCTCAGTCTCGGTCACTACACTTAATGGGCGGGGAGGGCTGGCGATGAAGTCTATTTTGACCATGGCGGCAGGGGACACAGGAGATTTGGGCACTTGGCTCCGCTTGTTCTCCCACTTCTTCGGTCTAGCTTCTCGTAGTCCGCCGAGGAGGAAGATTTCATTTCTGCCTCTTAGGGCATTTGATTCGGAGAAGGGGAGCGGGAGAGGCGACGGCTGAAGGAATTGGGTCCATCCCGGCCCTCCAGTGCGTCCTCCACGGGTCAAGGGCCTTCAGAGCAATCGACCTGCGGGGGCCGAAAAAGATCGAAAATTCCGGGGAATTCGCCTATTCTCCAAATATCTCTCGTCTCTTCGGGCCAAAAAACCAAAATGGCTGTGAAAAGTCTTGGTCCTTGGGCCGGATGGGAAGGGGCGGCGGATTGGTTCGCTTTTAAGGGTCCGCCTCCTCCAGGAACGAGGCCCCCCATTGGTCGCTCTCTCCTCTCTCTCTCTTCAAAATCACCAGAGAGATGCGATTCCCGGACCGAGTTCCCAATCCCCTCGCTAGCTGCCGCTCCGCCCTCCCGCCGAAATCAGTGTCAGGCTCCTCAGTCCCGCCGCTACGCTATGTCCATCCAAAAGGCTCCTACCGGCCTCGTCCTCGCCCATCCGTCCTCCTTCTGCCTCGTCCTTATGCATTGGCAGATCACCTTGTCCACCTGTCCCATTGGACACATCTGTATTGTCATATGATCTTATGCTCTTCAACACAACTCAGCCCAGCATCTGCTCAACTCTGCATCGGACAATTTTTCCATCAATTTCGCATATGTTCAAAGATGGGATAAAAATTGATAAAAAAATATAAATTGACTGCATGAATTTATTATTAATCACTTTTAAGATAACGTAAATTTTAAAAGTTAAAATATCATTTTATGTTTTTATATAAAAAATTACTGATGGGTCAGTTAGTCAGGCCATAGATATTAAAAAATATTTTAATTATTCATTTAGGTATATTAATCATTTAAAAATTTCCTAATTGAGAATGTATTGTAATTAACTAAAATAAATTTAAAGGTAAAAAGGGTTGATCGAGTTGATCCATATAGTTCATTGATGGCATTTGGCATGGTGAATTTGACGAATGTGTGAGATTAACATTAGGTGTTGGAAAGTTGGAGTGGCGAATCTTGGTATATGAATATTGCACATGCTGAATGCGATGGCGCATACAAGACTCATTGCAATATAATGCTAAAGGATACAGCACGCTCGCGGCTAAATAAGCCAATGGCAGGGCTGAATTCATTTTCTTTCGCGATTCGACTGCTTTCGCTCCTCCAAACAGTTCAGTAGAGGAATTCGCGTTGGCCGATCATCCCACGCATTTAGTGGTAATTAGCTTTAAACTTGATTTAAATCACCCAACTAATCACTCAAGGTGCTGGGCTTCTACCCCCTTCATTGCTTCGTCGTTCAAGGAGGACAGATTGGACTGACCAAGTTTAATTCATTTTTTAATGAATTAAACCAGGAACCTAACCTGACGCAACACACGCACAAGTGGTAAGGCTCATCTTTCGCACATTACTCCATATTTATTATCTATTATGAGAAATTGTGATTTCAAAAGTTGGCTTTAACCTTTGACTCTCATTGGCTTCACTGGATTGGAGGGTTTGAGTAAAATAAAGTGTAAAATCGAAATTGCAATATTTTGGCGTGGGTATTTAAGGCCAGCCATAGCCATGTGCTGTTCCTCTGTGCGAACCTGTGCCCTATGCCGCTATGCCACATAGATTTAGACACGAGACATGTCTCGTGTTAATGTCAATCGAGAAATAAAATTGTTGAATTCACACCAAAATTCACATTTATTTTAGAAGGACTATCGAAAAATGAGCAAAGACGGCTGTAAGGCGGTGCGTCAGGTGCACAATAAGTTGGAAGAGATCACTCGGCTCTCTAAAGAAGGTTTGGTACAGAAGCTGAGCAAATATCCTGAAGACTACGAGAAGCGCTGCATCCCTTACAACCCGGGTCGCACTGGACTTATGCTTGAGGGAGTCTTGACATTGCTTCGGAGCATGCCAGTCATTTCACCACTGTACAACAACACTTTGGACTTCATCAATGCCAAGTACTTTGCCAATCTCCTCTTGGTGATTGGAGAACAGGAAAATCACATCTTACCATGGTCATCGGAAAACAATGTGAGGAAGTCGAAGGAAATTGTCGAGGAGATTTGCCGCATCTTTACGTTGGGCTCACGTAGTATCAAAGAAATCATTCTCATTGAAACACGATTGAGGGCTAAGACTGCCAAGCCCAAATATACGATTCTGAATCAAGCATTCAAGAATTTGCATTCCAAGTTGACTCCTGATGATTGGAAGTATTATCCAGCCGCTGAGCAAGCATATCATTGGTTGGTTCTTCTTATGCGGGTACTCAACCATTTTTTTTACAAATGACTTTATTAAGAGTTAAATGTCAAAATATTAATTTGCCTTAAATTTTAGCGTCCTCATCTTGGTGATTCGCTCCAATTCACGCTGCCACCAGTCATTTTGTTCATCGAGGAGAACAACGATGAACACATTCTGGTTGGACTTGTGTCTTTGGGCCATTTAATTAGACATGTTGTAAGTTGAAAAAACAAATAACGTCATTTAATTATAAATTTATTATCTCTGCACTTTTAAGAATGTTAAATAAATATTTTTTTTTAATTTGAATAAATTCAGACTAAAGATGAACTTTTGATGGATGGACGTGCTGAGCTGATCTTTAAAACTCTCAATAAGTTGTTCCGTAAGAGAGACCCGAGAATCATTGACTCTGTGATGCCTGAAATGATCAAAACTCTTTCGGTTCTTGAAAAGAATTCTCCTCATGCTTCACGAGAGGCAAACCATAATTATGTTTACTTTTATTTATAATAACTTTTGATCTTGTGATACTTATTTGAAGGATTGTTTTGTTACTTTATACACAGTTCACTCGCTACGATATTGTCATGAAGAATATTCTCAATCCATTGAAATCCAAGTGCTCAACTGAAACAGTCGCCGAGCTTGCCATTTCGAAGAATTGGCTTCGTCATCTTGCCGTCTTTCTGGAAGTATTCGGGATCTCTACCCTTCACTGGTCAGATAGCATTATCGGGATCCTTCGTGATTTTATCAACTGCAATGATCCAGCATTCCTTCATCTTATTCTTGAAGTGAGTATTTGCGACTTTATTTATTTAATAAGTTTTGTAATTATTCGATTTTGAGATACAATCCTTAGGAATTTATTTTCTCTCTAATTTACATTACGTTAAAATTTTCCGATTCTAGCCTAAGCCTAATCAGTGTCCTTATCGATCGTAGTATGTTTTTTGGTTAATTTAAATAACATGAGTTTTTTAAGGAATGAATAATTTGATCTGGAATCTCTGAATCTAACATCAAAGTTAAATCTTCTCTTTTAATTTCAGTGCACGCAGTTGTGCATTAAGTATACCTGGCCAAGGTTGGATTCGGATTCGCTTTCAGAAATAATCATCAAGATTGTGTTTAACACGAGCGTTACTGCCGAAGGGTTCACCAGTTTGAAGGCCGCTCAACGCCATATGATCTACGACAAAGCCCGAGAGACTTATGCGCTTCTCATGGCTTGTCCTGATGCAAACGTTGAACGAATTCGTACTCAGATGAAAGAAATTGTGAAGAATAAAGGCAACTGCTTAAACGCTGCTTTCGTGTCTGTTCTCGCTACCGTCGTTTTACCCCCGGCTGATGGGGAGAAGAAGGATAAGCAGGAGAAAGAATGAAACCTCTATTAGTTCAAATTCAAATTAGATCCATATTAGTATAACTTCCCTAGCTTTTAACAATGAATCTAATAATATCCTGATTAATGACCTCTTTAACTTTTACATTTTAACTCATATAGTCAAAATGACTTTATTTTCATTTAAATATCAGTATAGGGTAACTTTTCTCAATTATTTTGTTTTTCTTTTAGCCAGTTTTAGGTTTACAAATGTATGTATTAGTTTTTATATGTGATTAGATGTAAAACCCAACGGCAAAATAGAATAGAAAGTTTCGGTTTGATCTCTCGTATTTCTTTATATGCTTTATCCAAGCCAATATTTTCCAGTCTATTTTGGCGTCCGGGAGTACTTACTTTTAGATATTCGAACAAGTTTTGATAGTTATTTGAATCATGTTCTCACTTTATTTATAACTCAATATATTTTACCAATAATGCGTAAATACAACAAAGACTGTTCGGGTAGTTCAATAATAATTTAAGTTGGATATTTAATTTGTGAATAGATATTTAAGAAGTGAATATAATGTGACACAAAAGTGAATTATTTTCTCATGAAAATGCTGTCTAGTTTTAAGAGTCTTCTTGGTCTGTTATACTTTTGATTATTTTAATTATGCCATTTGATGCTAAACATTGAGTAACATCGTTAATGTTTTACAAACTAGCATTTGATTGTGTAACAAACCATGTTATATTTCTATAGTATGTTTTATTTTTAAGATTATATGATAACTTGGCGTTTTAATAATGTCCTATGATAAGTGGTTTCGTACCTTATGTGAAAGAAGCACAATGCGGAAACTGATGGACTATAATTTATTACCTATAATTGTTTTAAAGCTTTGTGACAAAACTTTTTAAAAGTTAAAATTTCCATGTAATTGTGTGATTTTGATTTAAAATATTTAAAAACTTAAAAAAAATATTATAATCGTCAATAAAATGATTTAAAAATATCCGTGTTGATCATTCACAATATAACTGAAATGCATGTTTACATATTAATATACTTTATTTAAGCCAATATCTAATGCTATCACTATATGTGTCTTTAAACTTCCTACTCATCTTCATTTCACCATCATAAATTTTAATAACCTTAATTCTACACTTTGTGAATTTACACTAATTATCTAGCTTTGTTTCGCACAATTCCATTTTTAAGGTTTATTTTTTGAACTATTGAGAAATCATTCCAACATGGAACATCCATCAGGTAAAAGATTTTAAAGATGCCAATTCAACAATACATTCAATGATTTAATATCTACGGGAGTAATTTGAGATTAAATTAATCTACGCTGCGCTAATTCAAGGAAGGGAGTTTTTCGACTTCATGTGTTATTCGCGTATATGTATTTATACATGGACCCTATGTAGACTTCTGTCTCAAAACCTCATGCTTTCAAACCAGGTGGTCTTTTCCTCAATATTTTCACCTTATTTCTGCGTTTAGTAATCACCTAATCACATTTTAAACCAATACTTATTAATTCTCATTGAACATTTATAAGGTTTTTAAACCCTACTTGACCCTAGAATTTGTTTAGAATTAAATCGAGTATTTCTTATCCGGTTCAATGGCTGACGCCGAAAGGGTAAAGCTTGAGGTGAAAATCAAAGCGCAGGGAGAAATTGTCCGGCAACTCAAAGCAAGCAAGGCGGAGAAAGACAAGGCATAACATTTATTTTTAATTTTAACAATTATTTAACTACATTTGTTAAGTTGGCAAAACGAAATAGTTGTGATTCATTTATGGCACCGCCGTTCTTGTCGACCTCTTTGCTAAACCCATTGACTAAATTTCGTAAATCGTTGACTTTGGGACTCAATTGGAAATTATTTCGTGGTTGTAAAAGTTCATTCAATGCTAATCCGACTATTACTGCTGAACAGATTGACGAAGAAGTCGCGAAGTTGTTAAGCTTGAAGGCGAAGATTAAACCCGAATCGACAGCTACTACCAAGTTTGTATTGAAAACTCCTAAGGTATGGACAATTATTTTTCGAAATATATCCAAGATAGATTCTAATTAATTAACTTTGTATTTCAGGGAACGAAAGACTATGGCCCTCATCAAATGCTGCTCAGGGAACGTGTTCTTGGGGAACTCACATCGTGCTTTAGAAAACATGGAGCTGTGGCCATTGACACTCCGGTTTTTGAGTTGAAAGAAGTTTTGACTGGGAAGTATGGAGAGGACTCAAAGTTGATCTACGATCTCAAGGATCAAGGTGGGGAGATTTCAAGCTTGCGTTATGACCTCACCGTACCCTTTGCTCGTTATTTGGCAATGTACAAAATTAACAACCTCAAGAGGTACCATATTGCTCGTGTCTACAGAAGGGACAATCCTGTAATGACCAAGGGGAGATTCAGGGAATTTTACCAATGCGTAAGTTAGAAACAATTATATTATTTATATTTAAACAAGATCTTCTTTTTATTTCTTTTCGGCATATTAGTCCCTATTTCTCATTTCATTTTAAGGATTTTGACATTGCTGGAACATATGACCCCATGATTCCCGATGCTGAGTGCGTGAAAATTACTGTTGAAATACTCGAGATGCTCAAGTTGGGAGAATTTGTGATTAAGATCAATCATCGGAAAATTCTTGATGGGATCTTTGAAGTTTGCGGAGTACCGGCGGACAAATTTCGAACAATTTGTTCATCTATTGACAAGTTGGACAAGACGGAGTGGGATTTCGTGAGGGCTGAAATGATGAGTGAAAAGGGTTTGGATGAGACAATTGCTGATGCAATCGGGGATTTCATTCAAATTAAAACCAAAGCTCCGAAGACTCCAACTTATGTCATTGACTACTTAAAGTCCAAGGAAGCTTTCGTTGCCAATAAAAGTGGAGCCGAGGGGTTGAAAGATGCAGAATTGCTCTTCTCTTATTGCAAAATGATGAATATTCCAGAATCCCAGATCCATTTTGATCTGAGTCTTGCCCGGGGACTTGACTATTACACTGGCGTCATATATGAAGCAGTTCTTATTAGTAAGACTTTATATAATATTGTGATTAGTAAAAATAATTAGTAAAAACAATCAACTTTATTATTTTCTATTTATTTTCTTTACAGGTCGCGGGAATGATGATGAGATAAGCGGAGTTGGGAGCATTGCTGCTGGTGGAAGATACGACAATCTCGTTGGGATGTTTGATTCAAAGGGCAAGAAGGTTCCATGTGTTGGGGTTTCACTTGGAATTGAAAGGATTTTCAGTCTCATGGAAGCAAGAGAAGCTGGTGAGGGTCGGAGACCAACGGATACATTCGTGTACGTCGCAGCAGCCGACGACAAGATCGAACCAAGACTCCAACTTGTGGCAGACTTTTGGGACGCTGGAATCCGAGCCGAGCATTCGTACAAGAAGAAACCAAAACTTCTGCAACAATTCCAATACTGCGAAGACAACAAAATCCCATGGGCCGTGATTACAGGAGAGATTGAACGGGCAGCAGGGGTTGTCAAGATTCGGAACGTGGGCTCGAGAGAGGAATGCTCTGTTCCAAGAGATAAAATTGTTGAAGAAATCCTCGAATTACAACGAACTTCTCCCCGCTAACTAAAAGTTTAAATTCACTTCTCATATTCTAAATTCTTGTGGGATATCATGATTAATGATTATTAATGAAAGATCTTTTTTATAAATTGGCCTTAAGACCAGAGGAAAAGCTAGAACACATTCAAATATTTATATAAGTAACTAGAGCATAAGCACGACAATTGGCTAATAATGTGTTTATTATCTTTAGTATTCAATGCGCAATTTGTAATTGTTTGTCATATTTATATATATTTGACATGTTTGAAACGTAATAAATGGTATTATTGTATTTAATTGGCTTTTTTATTCTGTAAACATACATTCATGAGATTCATACAAACCTTCCGAAATACCTGTAGTATGCCTATTAGTATACATCTCAATTAATACATTAAATCCTACAATGCCCAATGAGGTAAAACAAAATAAACATATTAATGATTGTTTTAGGTATCATAGCCAAGCAGGATTTGAATTGCATGAAAAGGAGATAAATTATGGTTTGCTTGATTAGCACAAATTGGCCAATTTGTGCCATTTTTAAATGAACTTCGGCATGATTCTAGGATTCACAGACAACAAAGGAATAGGAACTAAAAGAGATTTCCATCGAATGGCAATTGTAGAAATTTTTATTGTGTACCCCCTCACCTCCAAATTGCAATGGTTGGCTTATTTGGCTTTATTGATGCAGTCCTGTACTTGGAATCCCCACAAGTTCACGAAAAATTTCACGTTCTAGGTAAATGGAAATGGGAGTGTAGATTCCGTGTTAATTCGAAAAAAGGTACCTATATTTATTCCCAATAGATGATACATTTACAATATGCATACATATACATGTACACATACCTACACATATTGTTGATTCAATAGATTCCTCGTTGAGACCAAGGAGCTTTGAGGCATGAAAGTTATTAGAACTATGCAGAACGCTGGCCTCCTTTACTCGAACACACGATCTTATAATTACAGGGAGGCCCGAACCTACTTTTACCCTTTTATTCCACTTTCTTCCTTTTCCTATGGCTAAGACACACTTGTATGGACTTGCAGGATTTTTAGCACATTTCTTAGGGATTCACGATGGCGTTTCCTCCACCCAGGCCTTTCCGCCTCCCATTGTCGAAAAGTTAAAAGTTGATTTCAGTTCTTTGTTCACTTCTTCGATTCAATTGATATATGAGGCCTACGTTAGTTGGAGCCAACAAAGGCAAAGCTTATACTTATTTCATATAAACTTTAAAGGTATCATTAGCCATTTAAGGCCATCGACATAAATATACATGTAATGATTGTATTTTAGCAATAATACCATTTTTATTAAACGTATATCTGATTGTGAGCATTTATCGTACCAAACAGTACGTTTAGATTTCCTTCTTTAACTTTTATCTTGTATATTATATTGCACATAGTAGAAAATATCTTAACATTAAATAACTAAATAGATGCATTTATAAAGACATGTAGAGGTATATTATGTAGTTACCTGCAGAAATACTATATTTATTCCTTATTCCTATCGATGTATGTATATGCACCCGATGAATTAAACATTTTATGCAAAGGTGAAGCTAAATTATTGATAATTTGAACACTCGAGTTTATATATTAGCTCTTGTTTTGTAACTTTAAGAATCTTTACTTGATTTCAACTTCGACTTTTTCACTATGAGAAAACTGCTATAGCTCCGTTGTGTGGTTTCTTTTATTTTCACAGTCAGCTAGAGAGTCATTTTTTCTCAATTCTTTTTGACTAACGGCTATCGTTGAAGATACCAGAAATGTTTATGTTTTTTGAATATGTATTTGTATTATTTGACTGACGATGACACATTCGCTACTTTATAAATATTTACATCCATATATTATTTACGCTAAATGATACATATACAACATACTGACAACTGACAACTACAACTACATATTTATCTTAAAAGTCATTTACATAAAGTTGCTACGTAGTACATACATGCATCTGTATATATTTATAAACATTGGAGATAATGTTTTGTAAATGCGTCTTAACAATAAATAGTAAATATACAAATTAAATTAATTCGTAAATATAACTAATATATGGAATACCATAGATCAGTAACTTGAAGTAAATTGTTCAACTTTCAACATTAGTTCGTAATTCGTATTATTTACCATTCATACATATTTATGTCGTGTCCCAAATAATATATCAATTTAGGTAACGACTATTTATTTGAGAGTAAATCTGCAAATGTCAAAGTGGTGTGATAACGCTGAAAGTAAGAGGGATATAACAAGGAATAAAATCATATTCTTAAAATATTTCCTCTCTCGTGTTCCAGAAAAGAGTAATTAAGGTCAAAGACTGAAAGAATACACACTAACTAAATGTAAGTGAGTCCATTTGATATGAGAAGAAATAAGGGTTCAATACTAAAAGTAACCACTGGTCTGACATTTGATTTCATCCACAATTGGGATCGGGACTTTGAGACTCTCAACAGTTGAAGAGTCACAGTCGAACCTTGAGGTATATTTTCCCTCGCTGTCAGAAACTTTTCATAAAAAGTGAAGTGTTGGAGTGAAGAGTTGACTTTTATTTATATATCAAATAGTGACCAGGATTATAAAAGTGATTTCATCGGCTGCATGAGTGAGTATTGGCAGGATATTATGAGTGAGGGTGTTACGACAATCGCCCTGTTCCGGTCACCACCATTAGTCGGACAATTATTTTGACTCCATCACTCCTCACTATTTTTTGTATTCAAGAGGGACATGAGAGGCGGAGGTTCCCTCAATATCAAACCATTGATATCTCTTCTGTTCTCCTACAAATTGTGAGCATGAGCTCTGTAACTCTGTGAATCCCAATATCTCCTCGCACTCTTGACCTCTACACGAGCATTAATCTCTAATTATCTGTAGTTAATTATCAGCTTATTTATATTTAAGAATTACATCATTGTTTTGAGGAACCAAATAATTTGACACTTGGTCTGGTAATGATTGCGAAAGTGTATCTCGTGGGAATCTAGGTTACGTCGTTACGTGTGACCAAAGATCGGAAATGCAAGAGGTGGAATTAGAGAAATTCATTTCGCCCCCAAAGAAGCTAAATTTTGTCTGTGATTCCTTGATAGAAATTCGCCCTAAATTTTAAAACTTCACTATTGGCCTTAATTTAATTTGTAAGTTCCTCAAAATTTAATTTTTAATGTTTAAATAAGTTAGTACATCTTGTCAAAACAGTGTTTTTTCAATGAAATTGGATCATGTGGGATATTTTGTAGTGTAAATTTTATCTTAAGTTGAGACAAAAAGTGTTCTTTGTCAAACATAAGGTAAGTGTTACGGTTCAATATTTAATGAGGTGTTAGCATTAATTAGTAATTTGATAAAGGCGGATTTGTAACTTTTCATAATGGTTGTTTTTTGAACCCCTTTAGGGTTAGGGATGAAATCGATTGCTTCTTCTTAGCCCTCTTGAAAAATGACCCAAATGGAACCAAAGACTCCTGGAGAAAACAACGACCAAGAGCAAGAGGTGGTAGAGTACAATAATCAAAATGAGGATAATAATAATCAAAACCAAGAATCCAATACCAGTGAAAACCAAATTGATGAGTCGGAAAAGATGTTTTGCTCCAAAGGGAAGCATTTTAAGTCAAGAATTCCTTCACTTGTGGTAATTCACCAATTATAACTCTCAATATATTCTATGTATTAGTTATTAATTACATTATTAATTTCTCTGATATCTTGATTTTAATCCTTAATTATTATTTAACCAGAACAAACGAATGATCAATGAGCGGAGTGGACAAAAGGATTGGAACCAGACTGAAGCGATTACTCTCAGAGTTGGAAAAGTGTCGAATATGAGGCCTTCGACAGTTTCTGGGAAAGTCCGTCGGTCTGATCGGAATAAATTTGCAAAATCGGTCATCATTGAAGGGAACCAATGCCAGGAGGGAAGGCGACATGGGTTCATAGGTCAAATCACAAAGACCCTTTCTGAGCACGATGTATCTCAAATGCTCAATTTGACCACTGACGACGAAGACGAGGCTGCCACGAGTCTTATTCCGCTTCCACACGTCTCGGCCCTTCTGCCAAAGTCGAATGTGAAGTTGAGGAACAAAATATCCAAACCGCGTCCGATTTCCTCTTACGTCATTCACCCGGCCGTTCCTTCTCCAAGTCCTTCAAGCTTGGTGTTAATGAGTTCTTCCTCCGACTCGGGAGATAAGCAATCTCATCCTGCCATCTTTTCCAAAATTCCAAAAAGGATCGTTGGTCGTGTCACTCGTGAATTGACTCATTCTGCAACTTCGAGTCCGAGCTCGGCTTTAAATGAATCTCCACCTCACACGACGCCTTCTTCGGCTGGAAGCACAAGAGCTATGACTTGTAGCGTCGTCAATAATAAACTCCACGCTCCGAGAAAACCCTCGACCACTCCGACGTATAATAAGGAAAACCTATCAGAAAGAATCAAATCTCGACAAGGTAACATTTTAATTTATAGATGTAATTTTAAAAAGAATTTTTAATAGCTTAAAAGATATGGCAACTTTAAAATTTTAATTTTACACTGTCTGAATCTTCCATTTTAAATATTAAATTACTTTACATTATTTAATTTACTCATCTTTATAATTACAGAAGCGAGCAAAAGAGAATTTGTGAGACCAAGATTGGTTACGATTTTGAGATATGGCATGCGACCAAGGAAAGCCTTCCGCTTTTTGCTCAACAAAAAGACTGCACGAGACTTCACCCAAGTTCTTAACGAAATTACGCTCGCCATTAAACCTGATTGGGGTGCTGTTAGGAAAGTTTATACGCTTGACAAGAGAGAGGTTTATTTACTATTTATTTATTAACGTTAATTTGTAAATTTTATGTAAGAAAAAAGATTATATTCATTGTGTGGTTTTTTTACAACTTAATTTCCCATATAATTAATTATACAATAGGTTCTTTTTATGATGACGATAAAATATAAGCTGTTTTTAAAATAATATTTTCCTTCTAGGTTTTGTGCCTTGAATCATTTTTTGACAAAGACGATGTTTTTCTGGTTTGCCCAAATGATAAAATTACATCCGAAGATTTTGAATTGGATTCTGATGGTAAATCCTTTTAAATTGTATGTTTATGTATGTATGTAATTTCGGGGGATAGAGAGTGATACAAGCTTCACCACTCTCTTGGCGCAGTCCATCAGTTGAGACCATTGCCTACCCACGATTGCAAATGAAGCATATTTACACGCAAAGCTTTGTTTACCCCGAGTTGATTCCATTAATTAGTATAGACTAAATGTGATTGCAACAGGGGAGGCCTATCTATGGTCCATTGTGTCCAATGACCGCGGCGACCAGATATGTTACTTGTGATGGGTGAGGAGAGAGAACCTCTCTCTGTGCTCAGCTTTTACAGAATAGATTTTCTAGCTTCGCAGTTCCGCCCACACTGACTAGGGGACCCGGGTAGATCCCCCGTCGCTCATCTCCATATTCCAAGGAAATGGAGAGAGGCACGAAAGATTCAGGCCCTCAACCTCTAAGCCAAACTGGTCGCCCCTATCCTTATAAATTACTTTATTGTTCATAATTAATGTCCAATCTTTCTAAATGGGTTTATTTGTTTCAGAGTGCAAATCCATTCAACCATTTGCAAAAGCTCTTCTCATTTCTTCTCAAATCAAGAAAGTAAGGGGAAGTTTGACAATTGACAGCGTCAAATCTCCAATTCGACGTCCTAAGTCTTCACCAAACGGGCCTTCATTAAGCGCATCGGTCGATGCCTCATTTTATTCCTCTCATCCCAAATATCTGCCACTCAATCACTTTCCACAAAAAGTATTACAAAAGTACTTTGTCGGCGATGTAATCGGTGATGGGAATTTTGCTGTCGTTCGTCTCATAACGGATCGAACAATTAAGAAGAAATTCGCTCTTAAAATCATCGACAAGTCAAAGTCAACAGGCCGAGACGCTCCGCCTGAACATGAAGTCAAAATCCTTTCTAGTATCGCTCATCCCAATATCATATTAATTTACGAACAGTACGACTTTGCAAACGAATTATACGTTGTGATGGAATACGTTCCGGTTAGTTATAAAACTTATAATTGAACACATTTTTTATAGTTCAATTCTGTTTGTAAAATATCTAATTTATTGAAATCTTATCAAAAATATCTATTGGTGCAATTGTATTGTTTATTTAAGTAAGTATTTTTAATTTGAATTTTATATATTTCAGGGGGGAGATTTATTCGACGCCATTTCTCGCGTGACAAAGTTTTCCGAAGAAGAAAGCACGATTATGACGAGAGATGTGGCAAATGCCCTTGCCTATCTTCACGCTAGGAAAATTGTTCATCGTGATATTAAACCTGAAAACCTATTGGTACGTAAGCTCCTTACAAATAGAAAATTTGAATTAAATTGTTGTAAAACGTATTTTATTAAATAAAATTTAGGTCTTTGATGATGGAAGCTTTAAAAGAATCAAATTGGGTGATTTTGGATTGGCAGAAATTGTCACCAAATTCATGTACACTGTTTGTGGAACTCCAACGTAAGCCTCTGATACAAATTTATTATAGTAAATTACAATTAGAATTATATGTGTGATTTGTTATATTTATGAGCTTAAGATGAAAAAAATGTATTATTAAAATTTAATTATTAAAATTAACAATCGAATCATGAAAATATTTTCTTTAGATACGTGGCCCCTGAAATTCTAGCCGAAACTGGCTATGGGTTAAAAGTGGATGTTTGGGCACTCGGTGTGATTATTTATGTTCTTCTTTGCGGTTATCCACCCTTTATTGGACCCACAGGAGCTCAGGAAGAGTTATTTGAGCTTATTTTAAGTGGGGATTATGAGTTTCATTCAGACCATTGGGATGAAATTTCACTTGATGCAAAAGATCTCATAACTCGAATGATGGAACCTGATGTTGCCATTCGTCTTGCGGCCAACGAAGTCCTCGAACATCCGTGGCTTGCAGTAAATTATTATAAAATGCTCTTCTCATTATCAAAATTATTTTATGTTTATTTCTCATGTTTTTCTTACAAATAGGAAAATGAAGCCGATTGCAAGATGAAAAGAGATAAATTCTATCAGAAGGATTTTGAGTGCAAAGTTTTTGAAGCGATGGGACTTCAACTTCCCGGATTAGGAAAGAATGGACACGGACTGTCGCAATCTGATCCTCGACAAGAAAATATCCAAACATGAAGAACTCTGATGAACAATTTAAAGTCATTTAGGAATTCCTTAAATACATATTATAACCATAATAGAAATTTATAATACAAGATAATTATTATATCAATACTTATTATACACTTAAAAGTACACATTATACATTCACAGTTTCTCTTATAAACCCATGTAATTTAAAGTAAGGAAATTTCCTCTGACAAGATACTACGATAAATAATCGTACCTATTGTATCAAATGTATTGAAAGTGTGTGTGTGGGAATTAAACAATGTCTGAATAGTCGCATACCAAATCTTGATTTAAGAAAAGAGAGAGAAAGGATAATTTTGGGAATTATTCACATAATTCACAACTACCGTTAAGTGTATTGATTTCAATAGATCATTTTAATAATAAATAATTTACTTGAACCAAATATCCATAACATTTAAGAGGACTATTCCAAACTTACATAGATACCTTTTTTATCATATAAGTGTACCTTTATTAACTACAATAATTATTTTATCTTATAACTGAAAAAACGCACAGTTGAATTTTCAGTCATTCCAATTGTGTTCTTCTAAAGTATATTTATGTACAACTATTGAATAGAAATGTTTTTTTTCAATAATGCAATTTTATAAGTTCAACATTTTCAATCGGAATTTTTTTATACTATAGTTAAATTTCAACTCAATTGGTTTTAGAGTTTAAATATTGGACTTTCTCTTGGTTAATAATATTTTTACATAATTTTTACAAGTTGTTCAATTACGTATGCATATAGATTTCTCATAAATTATTCGTGCTAAAAATTCCCTATTTTATTATAATGTTACTGCGTATGATCTTGTTACTTATATGAAGCAAGATTATGATTGGCTTTGAGTGAGGAATGTTTTATTAATTAGGAATATCCTCAATAAACAAATATTTTAATTTTTAATTTACATAATTGCCTTTGTATACCTTCTAATTTATTATTCAATGAATCATAATGGTAATAAGAATTCCACGAGTGTGTTAACAATAATCGAAGTTGTGCGTAATCATATGATATGTGTACATGATCTTAAAAGTTTTAAAGTATATTTGGTCTAAATAGTCTCGCACTTTTTTTATATTATATATAGTGTCTAGGTCTACTATGCATGTACTTTGAGTATATATTTAATTAATTTGACTCGGCAATATATGCTATTGCCAATTATTTCGATTCCGTTGGATAAGATACATGCAGTTAGATGCATACTCTAATACCTAAGTATATACTATACCATATACCTAACAATATAAAAACATTTTTTAATAAATACATAGCATGTGTATAAAATAAAGATTTTGATTATTATTTGTAATTGGAACTATCAAAGCAGGTTACCAAATATTTGATATTTTGTTTCAATCGCGTTTGTAGTCATTTTTATTATAGACATTTTTTATGTTTGTAATATGTCGACAATTAGCCAATGTGCTTACTTTTTGTATTTAAGAAAATGGCCAAAAATGTACATAAATGTGATAGAAAAGTTTGAATTTTGAAATCAAATTAATTATGTTCACGATATTCGGGAAATTTTTAATAGAAGCACAATAAAACCATTAATCAATTCATAATTCCATTGTCCATACTTTCTAAAATCATAAAGATTTACAGTAAAAACATGACATGACATATAATATACGACATGTGAAGTGTTATTTATACATACATGTATTCATAAATACTGAATATTGAATATAAATATGTACTTGTATATACGAATACTGCATATATCATAAAAATTTGAAAATTGTATGCAGCTGACAATTAGTTTAGGATTTTAAAAATATGCATAATTATCAGTATTTACATATGATATGTTAATTGCAATAAGTAGAGTATATGATGAATACAATGCATATATTTATTTATGATGGGCGAAAAATATGAGGAAAGAAAAATGAAATAATGAATTTAGACTTCTTTATTGATGAAGTGAAACAAGAAGCTAATTTCGAGATTCAAGCCGAAACTGAGAATTTACAATTCTTTGATCTTTTTGTCGGCGGCCTTGAGAGTAGCGTAGTTGTTGAATTGTTTGACCCTCAACTTGGACCACATGACGTGATTGTTCATGGCAAAGATCTGAGCAGCGGCGTATCCAGCGGCTTCTGGGTAAAGAACCGTGGTGCATCCAAGGCCTGATGGAACGTCAAGGGATGACCAAACATCTCTGGCAGCAGTGTCGCTCTTGACTGGTGGACAGTTGATGACCGGGAATGGAGTGTTTCCAGAAAGAACGGGACCAAGACCGTTGGATCGTCCAGCCACTGCAACAAAGACAACTGGAACTCCAGTTCCCTCATATTGAGCAAGGACCGAAAGGGTCTCCTGGGTTCCCTTGTGAGCTGAAGTGCAACGAATGTCAGTTGGAATTCCAAAGTCACGGCATGTCTTGGCGATCTTCTTGCAATGTTCCTCGTCCGTTGGGGATCCCATCAGAATCACGACCTAAGAACATTCCTTTCAATATTTGGACAAACCTAGAGCAGCAGAGGGATTCATTTTCACTTACGAGTCCCTTCACGGGTGGCATGAGGAGATTGAGTCGCTCAGAAATCCACTTGAAGTTGGATTTGACCAAGTCCAATGCCTCTTGAGTGACATTCTTGAGGTCACGGTACACTTGCTTGTCCTTCATCAATCGCTTGTCCCCGGATGGCCAAAGACGCCATGAGTCGGAGTCAATCACGTCAGCAACAACGATTTCTCCTTCATGAACTCCAAACTCGATCTTCATGTCGATGAGGGCGCAGTCAATGGAGGCCCAAGCTCTTTCCAAAATTTCAAAAACGAGGACGGTCATCCTGTTCATGAGCTCGACCTCGTCTCTTCCAATGGTGAGGCTGCCACATTTGAGTTCTGTGGAAATCAGAACTTCTTCTGACCATTGTGGATCGTGGTTGGCATCATCCTATTTAAATCAAATAATTTAAGTATGCACAGTTTTCATAATTACTTTTGGTGAGAGCCTTTCAAATTGTAATAAATTATGAACAACGTTGACAAACAAAAATATAAAAGCATCATTAAATGATAAAAATGATAATAGTTGATTTGACTCTTTGTTAAACAATGCATGAATAATGATTCATAAAGTTTGTATCTTGTATCACTTGTATCATAAAGTTAGAATTTATGATTTCTAATTATGCATAGGATACATAACGTAATGGTAATGATACATGTATAAATACCTATATGCAATCATGTATGTATATATCCATGTATGCGTAAAATCTTGTTAAATAAATCCGCCAATTGAATTTGAAGGATAAAACAATTAAGTTCATTTAACAATTAAACTCGTTTCATTACATTAAATCGAATCTTTACTTGTAGTATGTACGAACATGTTTTTCTAATATTCTAATCTTGTACCATGTAATAAAGTAATCCAGAATGTCCAGTCAGTCAATTATAACTTTTTCTCATTCTCTTAAAGACAATTTGATCTTTCTCCATTCCATTAGAACTATTAGAATATGAACTGCATTGTACTATACACCCATAGACATTTTTATACCTAGAGTAAAACTCATATAAGTGATAATTTCATTTAGCATACTACGTAAGTATAGTAAATATAAATACATGTGAGCATCAATAGCTAGCTATTTAGTATGTCGAGTGACGAGTCCATATTTATATCTTATTGTTAGTTACCTATTCTAGGGACTTCAAATTCAGTTATAATAGGTAGTTAAAATTTATCATTTTTTGGATTATATGAGTATATTTAGCATTCTCCCTGTTCATTGCAATTGAATTTTATTTATTCTAATCGAATCTTTAGGTAACAAAGATATAAGATGATATTACTAACATAATGTGCATATACAATATACATACATGTTGGAATGATATTTTTGTCACAATTTTGTTGGAGATAAATTTGATGGATTGAATATACCGTATATACCTATTCACTCTAATATTACATACAAGATAACCATATTTTACAGCGATGGATGGATAAATGGATATAAAATGCATCTTACGCAGAACTGTCCAGTTTTTTTAAGAAACTGAGAAAGTGATCTATGAGAGAAATCTAATGGCACAGTGTGTGCATTGGTATATGAATTTGTAGCTATTCTACATATGCATTTGAAAAGTGATGATATCAATATTTATCTTTAGCTGTGCAGGCGTAAACATAATTTTCCCTATCAGTGATATTTGATCATTCAATGTTTTGAGATCTGTGGAGATGGTCGAAGGTTTGTAAATAAAGGGAATACCTTGAAGAAGGTCTCGAGCTTTGGAGGGTTGAACTTGAATCCTTCCTTAACTCCAATGTTCCTCTTGAGGAAAGAGCCAGTTGCCACACGACGGGTGACCCATTCGATGGGGATCATGTCGCAGTTCTTGGCCACAAAGGCGGTGTCGTTCGCTCCGCGCTTCACGAAGTGAGTCTTCATCCCGCAGGCATTGAGGAGCTCGAAGACTTTGCAGGTCGTGGCCGTGGCGATGGCCGCCTTCCCAACAAGATCATGGGCCCTTTCCCCATCTCCAGCCGTGATCCTGTCCTTGGACTGGACAAGGACGAGACCCGGGTGTTTTGGGAGCTCATAGATCACCTTCGTCTTCCCCTCATTGAGCATTTTCCCAGTGGTGAGATCTGAAAGGGAGAATCAGGGTGAGGACTGGGCCATGGAATTGTCATTTCGGACTCTCACCTGCCATGGCGAACTGTTTCCCGAGGAGCGAATGATTCTGGAAGAAGCCGGTGGTGGAATGCGGAGATTGGGGAGAGATGGGATGCTTAAGTTTGACTTGGCCTCCTCCTGGCCTCCTCCTCCAACACTCGTCCAGTCGCCCTTGAGCCAAGTTGAGCAAGGAACCTTGACCCTTCAGAAACCCATTTGTATAAATAGGCCTTGGCTTAAGTATCAACAACCGGGAGATTTATATAAGTACTACTACAAGACTTTATCTCCCCTTCTTATCGCACATCGTGTCATCATTCTCCAGAACATGTGCGTTCGCCCTTAAATACGACGTTCGCTCATGTATGTACGTATGTACATGCCTTATATTATACGATACCAGATTCGTTATTCTCTCACTTATTGTCTCTTTGTAACTCACAGACGGATTACATGCCAAATACTAATCAGTGTGACATGAGCTTATGTATCCATTTTTAAGCAAAAGCTTCATTTAAATATCGACTTGACTATTGAGTAAACATTGGAATGATGAATCTTGTTTTATGGGATATATTATATTAGTATATAAAGCATGGAGCTATATTTATATAATAAGATATACAACATATACATACCCTCATGCACAAATCCGCGTATTAAGAGACCTCGAAAGCACGAGGGTTTCTAAGAATATTTTTCTTAGAATTTCATGACAAATTTGACTTTTTTAAAGTTCTAGAAATACTTTGTTTTGGAACAGTTGTTGATTTGATTCCCTCTGGTAATAACTTTAAAAGCGAAATACGTAGTTTTATTACAATTTGGATCTTCCTTTTACTTTAAATTATTTTCATAATTAAATAAAAGAAAACAAATTATTTTAATGGTTTAACTTTTTACATTGTAACTAACAAAATTTAAGGTTTATCAAGACAGAACTAATATATGGATCTTAGGTAATTATTTATTTGACCCTCTTCTTGTTGCATTATTCTGATTTGAATCTGATTCAATTTGTATTCAGAATAAAAATGTTTAATGATAAAATGAATATTTGTTCTAAATGTTTTCTACAATAAAACCCTATTTGCTCTTTATTTAATATGACAATGTGAATAATGATATTTTTGATTTGATCTGTCCGAAACGTGTCTTTTAAAAACACGTATTGAGCATTCTGAGTGCAAATTTGTATAAGGGCGATAAGGTAGTTGAAAAGTTGTGAGGAACGTGGCTCCTATGAAAATGTCATGAGGAGCGATAAACTTTAAGATTGGCATTTACTCATGTTGTGGAACCAATTGGAGACTGGTCACTTAATGTTAGTGGGTGAACAGCAGTTTTAGACATTCTAGTAAAAACTGGAATCTTTCGAAATAGATATAAAAAACAATACATTGCCCAATAACTCGAACATATCATCAGTCAATATTTTTTATTTAAAAACAAAATCATAAAATATCATAAGAGTAATTGTCACAAGAATCAATGTATTATTTGCAAGATGTACATATTTTAGATAAATATACCTATTTGAAATATATGGCATAATGAGTATGTAAAGATAGAGTAAGTATATTATATCACATGCTTGCATTTATTCATGCATGTAAATAAAATGTAAGTACATTCATTTAAACATCCATTTAAATTAAGTAAGTTAATTGGTTAATAAATATAGGGTAACGTTAATTTTATAGGCTTATTGCATTATTTAAGATTTAAATATTCTTAATTCATTTAAAATTGTTCTAATCGGTCTCTTTTAAAAAAATGAAATAATTCATTTAATTCGTTCGACTTGAATGTGTCCATAGGGTAGCAGAATAATTTTTTTCTTCGGTTGCAATTATTTAAAATTAAGATCAAGGATGAGTCTCAGCGTGTTCTGTATCTGTCCATTGGTGAATGGACGAAGACGCTTTGAAGTTGGGAGGCCGTCGGTCGATGGCGGTGGGGGGACGGAGGGGTCGCCGGATTGACCTTATGATAGCCTACGCGTATCTTCAGGGTTTCGTAAGGGAAACGTGTAAGGGGGAACTGGTGAGGTCTGACTGGTGGTAGAGGTTCTTGTCACCCGTCTCCTTTTGACTTCTGTAAACAGACGAAAGCTCTGCTCTCGCATTCTGCCCCTCCCAGAAGACCATTAAAGAGACCTCGCCTTTTGTTCTTTTCTTAGAGCTCCGGCCACTCTCTTCCAGTCAGGTCCTTGCGTCATTAGGCCACGACCCCACCACGTGTCACCGAACTTAACCTCTCACCCCGCCATGGATCCCACCGAGTCCGGCATCACCCACAACTGCGGTGTGTTCGGATGCATTGCCGCCGGTGAATGGCCGACCCAAATCGACGTCTCCCAAATCATCTGCCTTGGCCTCGTGGCTCTCCAGCACAGGTTAGTAATGCCCGTTTCCATTCCTGATAGCATTCTAATCCGTCAAATGGTAAATGAACATTAGATAGGGAATGCTAAATGGTTCAATATTTGATCAGAGGTCAGGAGAGTGCCGGGATTGTCACTTCCAAAGGGGAAGACACCAAGAGATTCAACATGCACAAAGGAATGGGATTGGTCTCTCACGTTTTCGACGACCACGCCATGCAGAAGTTGAAGGGGAATTTGGGCATAGGGCATACGCGATATTCGACTACTGGGGAGAGCGAAGCTCTCAATTGTCAACCTTTCGTTGTTCATACTCAACACGGGGCCCTGGCCGTGGCCCACAACGGAGAACTCGTCAACGCTGAGTCGCTGCGGAAAAAGGTCAGTGGGACCAATTTGAGAAAGATTGTCATTTGAGGTTTCCAGGTTTTGGACCGCGGACTCGGACTCTCCACCATGTCGGACTCGGAGCTGATCACTCAAGCTCTCTGTCTCAACCCCCCAGAGGGGGAAAATGAAGGGCCCAATTGGCCCGCACGGATCAAGCACGTGATGAAACTGAGTCCTCTCTCCTACTCCCTCGTTCTCATGTACCGGGACCGAATTTACGGAGTGAGGGACCCGTACGGGAACCGACCTCTTTGCCTGGGCAAGCTCGTTCCCGTCGTCAAACGCGGCATCCAAGAGCTCAATTCATTGAACTCTAGCAAGAGTGAAGAGGACATTGAGGGTTGGGTGATTTCATCCGAATCCTCTGGATTCCTCGCGATTGGTGCCAGGTACATGAGGGAAGTGGAGCCGGGAGAAATTGTGGAATTGACCAAAAACGGGGTCAAGAGCATTGCGATCGTCGAGCGCCAAGACGACAAACTTCCCGCTTTCTGCATCTTCGAGTACGTCTACTTCGCTCGTCCAGACTCCATCTTCGAAGGTTCGGCCTTCACCCCTCATTATCTCCATTGAGACATTCGGCTTCATTACGCAAAGATTCTTATTATCCATCATGTAGAATCTCCTTAGCGTGGTCCTAATAGCCAAAGTGAGCCACAGGGCCGGACCAGAAAATCACCACACATTTCTTATTTCTAGGCCAAGTCGTCTACACTGTGCGTATGCAATGCGGGAAGGAGTTGGCCAAAGAGGCGCCCTGCGACGCGGACATTGTCTCTTCTGTGCCGGAATCGGGAACGGCAGCGGCCCATGGCTACGCTCGCCAGTCAGGAATTCCCTTCGCAGAAGTACTTTGCAAGAACCGCTACGTTGGCCGCACTTTTATCCAGCCCTCTACGAGATTGAGGAAGTTGGGAGTCGCCAAGAAATTTGGAGCTTTGTTGGACAACGTTTTCGGGAAAAAGATTATCCTTATTGACGACTCCATAGTGAGAGGAAATACCATCGGGCCCATCATTAAGCTTCTGAGGGATGCTGGAGCTAAAGAAGTATTATACCCTTTTAACCCTCAGACTTAAATGACTAAAATGACACAATCCCAATATGAATCATAGGATGAACAAAAGATATTTTGAGCATTTCCACCTTTGTTAGAATAAAGTTTAGTTTAAAATACCTTTAAATTGATTAACCAAATTAATTACTTTTTGAAAGGTTCACATCAGAGTTGCGTCTCCGCCTATCAAGTATCCCTGCTATATGGGAATCAACATTCCGACGAGAGAAGAACTGATTGCTAATAAGCTGGATGCTCCTAAACTTGCAGAAGCTGTTGGTTCGTCTCATTTCGCCTCGTTCCGCTTCTCCGTTTTCCCCAAAGCCATTAAATGCATGGAATTTAGCAACCGGGGAGTTCTTACTTTGCCTCGTTCCATCCTTTTGCATTTTCCTTTCATTGCATTGTGGATTAAACATTGTAATGAGTTTATTTGAATGATAGGAGCTGACAGCTTAGTGTATTTGTCAATTGAAGGCCTGATCAGCGCAGTGACATACTCAATCCAGGATAAGGATCCGAAAAAAGTCGGCCACTGTGGTAAGCCATTGGAACATTTTGATGATGGTGAGTGGAGGATGAAGATGAATATTTTTCCTTCCAGTGGCCTGCTTATCTGGACACTACCCCGAGAAGCTCGAATGGTGATTTGGGATAGGAAGATCTTTGGGAAAAGCCCGGTTCTCCACTCGTTCCACCAATCCTTTTAATATTTCTCCCCAACGCCCCTATTCTCGATGTCCAAATTGGGTCCATGACTCAATCTGGCAGAAGACGAAGTCCTCTACAAGTTAATCCCAGCTTATCTTCTTTTGATATGAAACTCCTTCATGCTCATTTTAATCTCTATTGTAAATACATGTCCAATATTATAATTAATATTCTGAAAGTGCCGTCTTAGCGATGTCACGCCAAATGGAGTCCTCAGTGTGTTAGTTTTAAAATAATGAAATTTCGATTTTATGGATTACGTTATATTATAATGTTGAATAAGATTAAATGCTAAGATGTATAAATGTAGGGAGTAATTGTAACGAAACATTTATTTTAATCCTCGTTAAATCCTTCTTACCCTTGCATATCCAGAGTGAAGAAAATAAGATGAATTACGACATACATACTATAGTATTATCCTTTTATCTTTTCATATCGGACCAAATTGTACCCAGAGATACATAAAAGGATCATTTTCAAACAATGAAGGCATCGATTGTTGTACTTTTCGGCTTTTCCTTCATTTCCTTGTCAATTGTACTTTGACCCTTCAGCCAATTCGAGGGTTTGACCTTAGGGGCGAAGTTGGAACTAAGAATCGAAGAAATCGGCTCAACAGGAGGTACAATTATAATAATTAAACTTTTAGCCTAAAAAAATATTTACCATTTTTTCTAGGCCAGACAATTCCAATTGTTCTTTTGTCAATTTAAAGCTTTCTTACCAAGAAGATCTAAATGTATGTACAGTATGTAGATCATATCTAGTTACCTTCTTGGTGTATTTCTAACCTCTTGGTGAAGGTCAAAGGTCCTTAATTCGCATTTGATGCAACTTTTGGCTCTTCTTCCTTCTCATTCGCAATCTTGCCATTAGAAACTATACATATTATAGGGATCAAAAAGTGCTTATAGTGCAATTTGATGAGGATTTGTCAAATCTTCCATTTTGTCCCTCACTCCACTTTCGTCGGCTACTGGAACATGCGATGCATCTTAAAGTTCTTACAATTGAGCCGAGCTCGTTGAAATCGAAAACTTTCTGGAAATGATGTTTATTATGAAGCATTTTAATGCTAAAAAGTTTATATTTTACCAATAAAATTTATAATAATGTCAATAATGAGATTCTCATAATTATCCAAATATTATGTATTTAGCACATTAAGTATACAAATAATAATTAAAGAATCAATTGAAGAATTAAAAAACCGTCTCCATAATTTACCATACGTTTTCCAATCATTTCTTACATATTAATATCAATTGACAAGTATTTTTATTATCATTTTAATTAAAATTAATATAGTTTCATTTGGCTCCGAAAATGCTGCAACTTTCCATCTCAGAAGGTGTCTTTGGGCAGTCAGCCGTTAAAACGACGTTCCCATCTTTGGTGACCAGAACATCATCTTCAATGCGAATAGCAAGTCCTATGAACTCCTTCCCCACTTTGGTCAGTACTTCTCGTTGAGACGGTGAGTTTCGAATGTAGATCCCCGGCTCAATGGTTATGATCATTCCTTCTTGCAGCGGCTCGCCTCGTTCCACACTTGGAGTGTCGTGAACATCCATGCCCAAGTAATGGCTTACGTGATCTACATTCAAAAAGAATCACATTTGAACATTTCTCCAAGCTTGTTCCATTAAGTGAAAACAAGAAGACTAGTTTCAGAGTAAATGTTTATCATTAGTTTTGGATGAATTCTTAGGTCAAGATCTATTGCGTCCTACAACATATTTTATGTAAGACCTCTATCTGCTTTTTTATCATTATCTAATTAGAATTGAAACGAGATTTATGGATCAAACGAATATTAAGTAAAACGATATCGATTATTTAACTCTACTAATGATCAACATAAGATTATTTAATCAATCTTACATAATATGAATATAAAATGTCATTACGGCTAATCATTCCCATATTATGTAAAGTCATTAAAAATATTCAGTTACATTAACATGTGCCACATAAATATTACAACACACCCAAAAGGTGATTTCCCTTAAAGCGAAATAGTAATATTGCAATTGTTAATGTTTGAAAGTCTTTAACTTTATAAAATACAATATTCAATCATATCCATTTATAAACAACATTAAATATTACAATTATTAAGATTCCAAATGTAAATACATATAATTATTAAATCCGTATTATATAGTAAACCAACCAAATATAAACACGATAGGATAGTTAAATGATTGCAAAAATTAAAATGTCATACGTGGGCAAAATCGAAGCGTAAGGTCTGGCATAGCACCATCGTGAAGCGAGTCAATGATCCCGAGATTCAAAAGTCCCTTCTTGAGCAAAATACCCATAATGCGAAACAATTGATCAAGGCTAAGCCCCGGCTCAACTCTCTTCAAGACCTCCATTTGAAGTTCAAGAATCATTTCATATAGACTTTGTTGTCGATCATTTTGGAATTTTCCACTCAAAGGCCAAGTTCGTGTTATGTCGCTGCAATAACCAAAGTATTCGCAACCGGAATCGACTAGGACCATGTCACTCGGTTTACAACTGTTGCAGTTGTGAATATAATGAATAATATTCGCTCTTCTTCCTGTCAATTAAATAACAAATTGAAAATATAAAAAATTAAACAAGCAATATTATGAATTTTTAAAATATAAATTTTGCTAAACTACAAAAAAAATTTCGCAAATATTGAATTTCCAAACCTGAAGCAATGACTGGTGGATAGGCAAGACGCTCAGCTCCCCTGATCCGAGACTCGTAGTCGATTTTGGCATAAATGTCGTGCTCTGTGAGATTTTCACCCCGTTCTCTGCAGAATTTCATGGTTTCTTTAAAAGACTCGGCCGCAATAGTGCAGGTTTTTTTCATAAGCTCAATCTCCCCATATGATTTAATAGAGCGAAGAGAATCAAGAATTCCTCGAGGATTTTGAAGATTTCGGTACTCAAAGTTGAAATTGTTTCTGAAGAGCCTTTCGATAAAAGGGCGATCTTCGCACCAAATGACGAGCCGATTGTCAGAACCTTTCCTCATTTCGCGTAGAAATTCAGGAAATTCTGATGTATGATGGGAACGATCAACTCCAAAATGATCCACTGCAGCATCCCGCGTAGTTCTTAAAAACAATTAAAAAATGCATTAATTGTATAAATAAAACTAATTTAATGTTCAAATATATAGGTACATCATGTTTAAAATTAAGATAAAGTTTTCCAAATAAAAATTTCTAGTGATTAGTAACTGTACAAAATTAAATATTATAAAGATAACAATGATTAAATAAAAAAATTCAAAGTTGGCATTTACCTTGGCCCATCCCAGACCTCGCTTAAAGGGTCAGGATCTGGTAAGAAGAGTGAATGGGAAGAATTGGCCGGTGTTACGGAAAGGACAATGAACGCATCTGCATCATAAGATCCAGTCAAGTACATATAGTTCGAGTTTTGTCGAAAGGGGTAAGGAATATTTTCAGTCATGTATTTCTTTGAAGCGGCCGGAACGACAATGATGTGTTCAATATTTGACTCTTTATTTGTCATATTCTTGAGGAAGATTTCTGAAGCCATGTTACAAACATCCTGTCGACGTTTCCTGAATTCCTCTTTCGTAATTCCAGGTAACACCTGAAACATATGGAACAAAATGAGCACCTGAGTATAAAGTTACTACAAAACACATATAATTTAATTAATCATGTTTATAATTAAAAATAAAATTGTACTTACATGATCATTTGAGTCAAAGGCTTGAGGATGGGACCCAAAGAAGGGTTGACCAAGGGAGAGGAAATATCTTTGTGACTTTTTCTTTGCCTCCTGTGCTTGAAGAGTATCTTGAGACGTAATCGTGCCATCTCCCTTTGCATTACTCACAGACGTTGAGAATCGTAGGGCTGTTGGGCTTTTCAATTGATTCACCTTGATGCCGTCAAAGAGGAATTTCCTCAAATTGGAAAGTGAAGGTCGCAGCGACATGTTTAAAATATTTCGAAGTGAGTAGAATTAAAAGGTTTTAAATTAGATATTAACAGTCGACGGTCGACCTCATAGACGATGATAAAACAATTCTAAAAAATTATATTTTGGCTTCCTTTTTGGTTCAAAAGCTAAGCTTGAGATTCGTTTATCAATCGAATTTATTGTATTCTCGAGATTTATTTATAATTATCGGAATAAAATAGATATAATATAGATTCTCTTGTAAAATAGCGAAATAATGATTGATAAAAAGCAATGTTTGTTAATTAATTAAATTGGATATCTTTTATGCAAATAGTGATTAAAAATATGGTCCAATTTCAAGTTATTTAACGGTGACTTAAAGTCAAGAACCAGAAACTAGAACTTAAAACACTATTTAAAAATCATAAAATCATTTCTCGAACGTATTACCGCTTTTCCAACCACAATTTAGCTCCACATCTCTCATTGAATACTTTGAGAATATTGTAAAGACTGTGTTAAAGCATCAATTGAGAAATTCCATTTAATGAAACAGAGTAGATTGAAAGTCGCACAATGCCTTTTTAAAAGTTTAATGTGTGGTGATAAAAAATACCTGCATTACAGATAAATAGATGTATTGCAGAACAAGGGTACGCACTGCTCATTTTAATCGTATGTAAGTATTGCAATGGGTGAAAATTTGCATCAAACTATAAGAAAAATCAAGTTTGAACTTTAAAAATATTCATAAAAAGTTTTATTATCCTTCGATTTCAATCAATGCATATATTAAAAATTACAAATTACGATGCAAATATAAATAAAATTGGCCATATTTTGAATATTTTTAAAGTTTATAGTTAAATATAAACTTTGACCAAACTACATCGGATAAAATAATTAAATTATTTCTTATTATCCCTGCATCAATGAATTATGGTGAGGCCCATGACACGTCGTCGAAAACTAAAATAGATGGGTTAGCGCTTTTTTAGCATTTATGTAAATCAGGTAATAAGTGTAAATACCTGCATAATATAATTAAAAAGGTGATAAAAATAAGTAAGGATTAGAAGTAGTGTATTATGTCTTCAAGTAAAGAATCTTTCAAGTAGCAATAATAGCCAAGTCAGACGTTTAATTTTTCTTGTTGTTACATTGAATATTTTTTAAACAGGTCTGTATTAATAGCATGTATTTAATACCTTTGTGTACATTAACATTACTATTTATCGATTAAATATAAAGAAAAACAATTGCGTGCTCATTCAACGTTTATTCTGCGTCTACAGGTGGCTTCTGCCAAGAAGGTAAACCAGAGGCTGATTAAAATTGAACTTACAATTAATGCATTTGGAAACATGCTATTGAAAAAGGCACACACATGGATGGTGCATGAATGAAAGCGTATTAAGTGTGAATGATAGAGAGTCGTAGTAGAAGGGTTTGAAGTTGTTAGGCAAATGCTTGCAATTAAAGCGATTTCATAAGAGCTTGCTAATTTTCCCCAAAGAAAAATTGTAAAGATGTTTATCAGTGGAAAAGGTGAATGGGTGTTTAGTTTAAAGTGTATTTAAATTATAACGAGGAGAGATGCTGAGCTCATTCCATTCAAGCCTATTCAATGGTATTTAAGCTCCGAGAAGTGATTTATGAGAAAGAGTTGATTCTGCGAAGGGATTTTGTATGAATTCCAAACGTGGAAAAATCCCTCTCTGAGTCCACCAAACACTAAATGAATTGATGCATAAGGAACGCCATATATAAATAATTATCAGCGTATACATCTGTATGGGACCAAATGGACCTATGCAGAGACTGGGGCTTCGAGGGGAGCAAAAAGGTGATGATGGTGAATGAGAAAAATGGCGAAGCATTTCGCAACGGCTGCAACATTCCATACAAGGTCGGGGGACTGAGGATTTTCTTCGACGCGTTGACGCATTGACCCACTGAGGAGCCGACCCAAGTGCGTTCTTCTCCGACGGCGCCGACCAACTTGTTCTCCTTCTTCTGGCTCCTCGACATGGCTGGAGGGAGGCTCCAGGTGGGCAAATTAAGGGAGTGGCCCTTTCCTCCTTTCTCGTCCCCTTTCGCCAACGCATCTTCGAGAGTCCCCACCACCACCACGAACGACGACCACATTCACTCTCAACTAAGACGATCTACATGATGAATGCATTTTATGAATGAATTAAATAAACCCAACTCCTTCCTCTCAACACTCAACGACTCGCATCATCATTCTCATCAGACCCATTTCTTGGTATTCCCACTTCCAGTATTTTGATCATTTTTATCCAACTTGACTTGAGCTCAAAAAACAAGTGAATTTTGAATAAAATAATGTGATGGCAAAAATCCCATTGTGAAGTTGAGTTAAACATTAAAAATTGTATAAAGGCGAAGTGCGTGGATCAACGCAGGAGGTAGAGATGAATGGGAATTGTCTTTGTTTCCCTTGTTTATCAAGAAGGGGAGCCGGAGTGATGATTAGATGACAATAGGTATATGATCATATGGATGTGGATGATGGCGGAGTCTACACAGGTGAGAAGGGAGAAGGAGGGAGAGGGCAGTTGGGTGTTGTGGATCCTTCGGCTCTGGTGATTCTCCTCTCGAAATGAGAGACCCTAATGAGATGCGAAAGAAGAAGGAGAAATTTTTTCCTCGCCTGGCTCTCCTCTCAGACGGGTTAGTTGTCACACCCAAATGGTCGTTTTTTAGTCAGTCTCTCATTCCTCATCATCCCTACGAGAGAGAAGTCCTCGGACGAGAGATGAGGAGTCGAGAAGAGAGACGTGCTCCTGGGCGCCGTTCTGCCCCGATACCCAACACCTCTTCCCCACTCTTTTCGCACAAAAACCCTGGCCATTTACTCACAACGCAAATCGAATACAACTACCCTCGAAATCTATAATTTGGGCAAATTTAGAAACCATATGAGAAACTCAGAGTAACAATAATTTTTAAACTACACCCCAATATTAAATTAATTCTACAACTAATTACAAAAGTAAAAAATCTTAACTTGACAAAAACTTGTAACAAAGACAAAAAAATCAAATTCTGAAGATCAAAATCCAATTATTTCACTTAATTTAAGTTCTAGGCAACATTTACATTCGGGTAAATTTAAAGTGAAATGGGATATTCCAAAAATATAAGATTTTATGAGTATTTTTAGTGGATAGGGGTTACATTTACTTCACCCCTAAATGAGGTTTGACCGGTCAAGGGATCAGCGTTTATTCATATCACCCCGACCCCAAAGGAAGGGATAAAGAACCCAATGAGCCTCCCACACTCTTTCCCTTCTCGAGCCCTCATCTTGCTCGACCTTTTAAACTCTTAATCCCGAGACTCGGTGAAGATATGGAGGGCGTGAATAAAGGACTCCTTTGACTTTGAGGTTTAAGGATCGGATGAGTTGAATAGCGAGTTGATGTACTGCAGCCGGACAGTTCAAAATTCTAAATCCCGGGAAGGTTGAGCAACCTGGAATATCCGGGGCCGATGATGCCCGGGTGAAGGTGGGGAGGCGGCCGGAAGTGAGCGCATATGTTTGGCAATGAACCATCGGCATCCGCTCCTCGCCATGGGAAAGGGATGATGGAGAGATAAGGGAGTTTCGAGTTAGGGGGCCGCCCCTACAGCAAACGAGTTTGAAGGGAGAGTGGGCCCTTGGGTCCTCCGCTTCCTTCCTCAGGTCGAGTGATGGCCATATGGCGTGCCCTCCCCGCCCTCTCCCTTCCGTCTTCCCCATTCCTAAATCTCTTAAACCTGTTCCCTGGGCCAGCTGACCCACCAGACCCTTTGCCCTCCCCCTCCTCCATGGCCAGATCAAGCTCTGAGAGTCAGATGTAGTAATTCACTTTCTTCAAATCATGCACAACACTTTTCTCAAATCACTACCACCTCTAGACCTATAATATTGGGGAAAACAACAATGAAAGGATCATTGCTGATTAGAAATTAAAAAATGACTAGGAGACGATCCCATCTCCAGATTTGCTTATCAAGACGAAAAGTTAGTTAATGTATGACTAATGTCAATTTGTCGCGGATTCAGCTATGACTCCGCTTCGGTAAAGTATAAAAGACAAAGCGGGAAATAAATTATATACATTCCTAGCAATTATATATATGGCTGACTCGGAGACTCGAGTGATATGGACCACTAAAGATAAAATAATAATGGCTAACAGGAATAATGATGGCTGGACTTCTTGGCCTCTGTCGTTTGAAACGTTGATTGGGGGACGCGTTGGTGGCCGATTTCTCCCTAGCGAACCAACATGGACAATGCACATATAATGAAATGATGAGGAATTAAAAAGGGTCGGCAGGATAGTGTAGCAATTAATATATTTGTAATATATAGTATATAGTAGTAGTGAGGGATTGTATTAACTAGTGTAGTAACAACAGTGACGCACTTATTATTGAAAAACACATAGTTTAGTAGTGAAACAGATGTGTGTAATAGTTGTATGGAGAGGAGATAGGCGGGGATTTTCCTCTTCGGTGTGGCTGGCGAGTAACTGGTTCTTTGGAAATGTTCAGTAAACTTCAGTATCATACCTCTTGCGGGAGTCAGTCGGGCGGAAGCAGCTTTGGAGGGGCAAGGGGTTCTTCTTGGATCGGAGCGTTGCCGCCGAGGGCCGGATGGGAGCGACAGGAGCAGCCGTTGCTGTGATAGCTCTGGTACGCCTTCTCGGCGAGGGAAAGACAGCCCTTGCAGGGCCAATAGAGGCAGAGACAAGGAAGGATAAGGGACATTGCCGCCATCGTGCCCCACCGCCAGAATTTGCGATGGGGAGCACAAGAGCAGGGTTTGTCGGCAAACATGACTCCGCCGTCCGCCTCGTGGTTCTTCCCACAGTGGTAAAAGAGGGCTTTGACACAACACAGACACGTCACGTAGTCCAGGGCCGGCTCGGCCCCGCACTCAATACTCTTCGAGCAGATCCAACGGGAAGGGAGCGACCTGGGCGTTGCACACGCCTCACACCTACACTTTCGGCAGTACGGACACACAATGGAGGACTGGGCGAGAGGAGAGGACTCTTCTTTTCGGGGCTCGTGGGTGACCACAGGGGCGGTCTTCTTCAGCCTCACTTGCTCGGCCGCGGTGACGGTCGGCTCCAGCCGGCTCTTCGTCCCCACATGAGTCCCCAAAGGGGCTCCGAGGTAAAGGTTCCGTTCCCGCTCTTCCCGCGGACGCGGGCAGTTGAGCGAAATCGGGTGGTGGGGCTCTTCCAGGTTCGCACGGGAGACGAGCTGGGAACGGGAGAGTGGGCGGAGGAACACGGCGGGAACGGAGCCCCCGACGAGGGGAGCGGCCATTCGGGAGGCGGTTCCGGGGTAGCTCCGGTTCCCTTGACTGCTCCTCCGCGGAAGGCCATTCGGGTCTCTCTGCGCCATCGGTTCAGTCATTGGGAAGGTCAACACGAAGAGGTCGCCGTCACGGGACTCCCTCCAACCATCTTCTGCAACTTTTCAACAGAGCTGGAATGGCAGTTTAGCTTCCACCATCATGTCTTCGTCGCCTTCTCGGCTCTGTAGGGAAAAAGATTCTCTTTAGCCACTCCTCCCATTCAAGTCTCCTTCGAACACCTCCAGTCTGACAGACTCCTCCATTCGCCTCCTCCAGATCACATTGTGTCCTAATCCGCCTCCATCAATGCCCGAGTATGCATGGAAAATGATTGAGTCAAAGAAGCCCCGTTCCACAATATCTACTCCCTTATACTCTCCCTATAGATGCAACTAGTGATATGCTCCACACATCAAGAAGTTGGGGTTCACCGTAAGGTTTCAAAAGATTAAATCCTTGCCCTCCTCTTTTGCAGGAACCAGGAGAGCCCATTGGGCCTCAGTTCAATATATGGGGATGTAAACTGCCCGGTCAAAGAGACCATTTGTACAATGAAATCTTTAATTTTTAAAATACGAAAACCCCAATTACCTCATTATACCATTCAAATCCATCCAAATATTAAAATTCCAAATTAAGAATATATTGTACAAATCAAGAAATATTCCAAAAATACTGTTTAAGTAATAGTTGAGGAATTTATTAACAAAAGTGTAAAAGTAGGATTATTTTCAAGTTGTAATTTCATTAAAATTTAAGTCTTTACTAAACAGTATTATATGGCAACCTCGTTGTGGTTGCTAAAATATGAAAGTGAATTTGGTACTGATTTAAAATCTAAATATTTTACAAATGGGTAGAAATGACCTGACAGTAGTTTCGAATCTCTCGAATCTCATTTGGAATCCCCACTAATTAACCCTAGCATAAAATGCGATAAAGAAGTATAGAATTCCATTCCCCTTTCGCCTCCTATGCCCTTCCTATATCTCCCCAAGATCTCTCCTTCCTCTGGTGCACTTGGATCTCTCGAGAGTATTCGGGTCTGAAGTTCACGGGTACAAGCGGGAGGGAAGATAAGAGTGGGAGTATTCACCTGGTGGTCGTGCGAAGTAGGGACGGGATCGAGTTTTGGTCATGGTGCGAGGAGGTCCGTCCTCGCTCGCTCTCTCTTCCTCACTGAATGGAGGGGAACGGTGGAGGGACGAGGGCCCCTCGGGGATCAACGCCAACAAGGGAGGATGAGAGCGTCTGGGGACCGTCGCCAGAGGAGGTGGAAACTCTCAATGGGTCCACAACGCCATGAATGAAAAAGGATCGGAGGCCCAACTGGGCCAAAACCCAATCCGAGCCCCACTGCCTTATTCTCCCCTTCGCTCCCCACTTGGGTCAACATTTCAACAACAAGACTATGAATATCCTCCCTCTCTTCCTCCAAGGAACTCGGACTCGGGACGAACAAATTTATCACTTCCAGTAGGCCCTCTTTGCCCAAACTTACCCAAAATCCCTCGCACACATACACACACATACTCAATGTCTGCTCGCAGCTTTGAAATCCTCTTCATGTAAATACAAGAACCCTTGTACACTTTCAACTCCTTACAGAAATCATGGGTTTCAAAGTCTTGAAAGAAGACCTCATCAAACTCTCCATTCAATCTCCTCACCAGTCGCCACAAACATGCACATTATATTTATATATATATATATATATCTTTTTATCAACATGTAAATAACTATATAAAGTAACTATACCTATAGCGTCATTTGAGGAATATGTGTATTATATTGGAGGTCTCTGGAATATATTGATCCTCTGAATGATAAGAGATTATAATACTAGTATTAAATAACTCTATCTTTGTGTATTAACTACATGTATGAAATTGAGTTTGAGGAATTCACGCACTCATTAAATTTATTACATGATTAAGTTAATGGCTTATTTAGTCTCGAACCAGCTCCAGCAAAGAAACGGATCAGCGAGGAGAGAGAAAAAGAGTGAGACAAAGTATTATTCCTTCCATTATCTCAGAGTCAATAAAATGATTGGGGTTGTTGTGAATAACAGAATCGCCATTCAATTTGCACCACCACAAGTCTCCCCTGTTAATGTTCTCATGTAGGATGGGACTATGGGAGTCAAAGATCTCGGTCCAGACACAATAAATAATCCTTGGATGATGGTCATAAATAAATGCGGTGGGGTCAGAGGGACGGCGTGTGCCCTGCCAAGTCCTCGGTCCTCCCGAGATTGAGAGCGTGTGATCTTGTAGGAAGTTTGAGTTGGTGAGGGAGAGTGAAAAACTGGGTAGTCGCAAAATGACCTCAAGAGAGGAAGAGTCGAGGGAGCGAGGGGAGGCCGGAACCCCCTCCATTGTGCTTCCCAGATGTGCTTCCCAATTGTCTCTCTCGCAGAATGGAATGTACTCCGAGGCTCCTGCACCATCAACGGGAGAGATACCCCCATGGTACAGACACTTGTCCACACGGTCCTCGGCTCCATCCACATCAATGTGGTCTGTGAAATTGCATAATTGGTGCGAGGGAGGGTCTGAGGATTTGAGTGTCCTCGGGAGGGAGAGCGGATGGCGGATCTGCCGATCAAAGGCTCCACACAGACCCAGGAGGATGTGGAACCGAGACGGGGAGATTGAAAGCTATTCCGGCCGGCCCAGTTGAGCTGGAGATGGAAGAGCGGCGGTAATAAGGGAAGGGTTAAAAGTCTTGGAACTCCTCGTTCCCTTCGGACTTGGATTGGCTCAAAGAACCTCACCATATGTGTATCCATTGGCCCAGGAGAGCAAGAGAAGAAGATGCTCAATGAGATGAATAAAGTTATGCTCCTTGCGCCTTCCTCCCCAATTCACTCTCCCACTCTCTCTCCTCTTTACCCCCACAAGAGCTCATCTGCGCCCACATCGACCCTTTTCCCCATTGCCCCGACATTTCCGAATTCACGACAAACCCAATTCAATCTTATTCAAGTCCTCAAAAATCCTCCGACTCCGCGCGTCGTGATGAGGCGGAAAGGACGCGGACCTTCCTCACCACAACTATCAATGAACTTTATTTTCACCGGGTTTTATATAAAATAACTATTATCGCCACTCTTGGCCAACAACCGCGACACGACGTGTGGACCAAAGACCATGTCGATTTAATTACTGCTCTTTGAAATGAGACTCAAATGAAATGGTTTTCCCCTCACAAGAGAAAAATCAAATAGAAATGAGGCCAAGTTCTTTGAAGAACTTAAGAACTTTGAATAATTGTCAGAATTTAATATCACATTACATGTTTCAAACTATGAATATGATCCAAGTTCATAAAAACAACAAACAAATGAGAAGAATAACCTTTCTAGAGATAAAATACCCCATAAAAAGCAATGAATGAAAATTGAAACTTTTAAAACTTCTAATCGAACCCCTCATAAAAGGGAAACTTTCGTTAGAGGTGAACGACTGATTTGTCAAAATTGAAAATCGAATACCCTTCACATCGTCTACTCCGATTAAATCCATATATATATTAAATGAATCCCTAATCCCTCAGCTCATTACAAGGATTGGTAGAATCTTGTAGTTAGAAAGTCGTTGTCGTAAGTTTAACTGTTTAACATTCACTATGGATTGCTCAATCTCTATGAAATGTGTCCCTAGTAGTAAACTCCCGGGTTGTGAGGTATCCAGGTCGAATGGGGGAATGCAGGTTGGTTGGACGAGGACGGGAGTCGGGCTTACCTTGTAGTGTTGGACAGCCGTGTTGGGCAACGTGCGTTCGTTGGAGTGTAGGGCGTATGAATGGGAGCCAGGAAGGGGCTGGGGAACTCATTCACAAAACGGAGGAGCCTCGAGGCCATCCTCCTCCACCCGCCCACTCTGCCCATGAATGAAAGATCCGCCAGCATGGCTGTAGTCCGCCGAGGCAGGAAGTGAACCCACACCCACCGTCACCTCCTCATTATCTAATCCTCCCTTCCCCCCACTTTTACTACTAATGGCAAAGCTTGTAACTAACTACACAGCGAGACAATTGAATGAGAGATGAATGGCACAGATGCCCAAGGAATTGGTCCCACTTGGTCCGAGATCTTCGTCTTCGCCCCATTCGAATGGACCCATTCACACAGGAGGGAGGACGGGGAGAGGAAGTGGAGAGACGTAACTATTAGAGGATGCATCCGGTCTCCGTCCATATCCGCTCCCTTCATTCTCTTGGATTCGCTGAGGAAGAGGACGAATTCCAATTCCTCCCTCATTCATGTCAAAAATGAAGATTTTAAGGAGAGGAGCCAAAAGGAGAACCAACTCACAGCCCACTTGACACTTTGACATCCCCAGTACGCGAGTCAAGGATCCTCCACACGTGTGTGGGACAGAGTGCCAGAGCACAAATAACCCGCTGGAGCTTCCCTCCTCCCAATGATACATTGGAGGAATATAAATAAATATATTTTTAAATCACTTTGATTGAAGTCCAACTGTTTGAGATAGAAAGAATTTCTGATTATCTTCCATCTTGTTACGTCGACATGTGCTGACTAATAAAGTCACTTTAAAAAGTTTTTTTACATAACCACTGTATTTGACTATTGGGCAATTTGTTCACCATGTTTAAAAACTATAAACTTTGACTATTTATCGTTAGTACAAGTAGTACATATGACGTGTTGAGCGTATTTTTATAAGTGTATTCATGTTGAATTAAACTTTAGATGGAACATTCGATAAACTTTCTATGAAGTTGAGCTAGGTTAGTTTAAGAATAAATATATTTAAACATATTCAACGAAAGTTAATTGACATATGCGAATGAAATATAATAATAAATAAATTAGCATGTGAAAGTAAAATTGAATGGATGCCAATAATTAAAGTTTATTTCAAGGTTTTATTGACACTTATTTCATTCATTCATTCATTTCGATATAAATCTTGTAGAATACAAATATTGTACACAATAAGGTCATAAACACTTGGATTTAAAAATGGTAATCAATGAATATAAAATTTATTAAATAACTCAGTAACACAATTGAAATTGAAAGTCAATTACTGTAGAGTTAAATTCTATGAATGTATCGATTAATTATTTTCAATACAAATTGCTCAATTATGATTAGATCCTTTTACAATAGTACTTCGTGTTTATAGTTAGCTCATATATCACCAGAAAATATATTTTTTTAACCCATGGGAGATGACATTAACTAATGTTAAATTATATATATACTCCTTTAGCTAGTAATTGTAAACTATCATATTCTCTCATAAACTCAACATCCTGTTACTTTAATGCTCCAAGAGTGGAAACTCGAAACTAATGGTAAGCTTAAAGCAAAAATAAATTGACTTTTTCAGGGTATTAAAATTTTATTCGTCCACAAAAGTCGAAGAATTTCAATCTCACCGCCAATGACACCACACACCGTGAATTTAAATAGGAAATTGTTTAAACTCATTATGTATGGTGCAATTAGAAGGATGAGAATAAGTATATAAGTAATGAATGCATTTTTGTAAATGATAAAAACTCACATTTTCTTTCATGGTTTTCAAAGTCACTTCACGTTGGTTGGTATAAATAAAAGTAATAAATTTGAGAGTGAGAGAGAGAGAGAGGAAGCTACATGATTTGGAACAGTTTCTTGAGCTCGACCATCAACTGCCAATCGCTCTTCTGTAAATCGTTCCGGAAGTAATCTTTGCACGCATCAATGGACTCGCGAGTTATCTGGAAACAGATGGGAGGAAGTTAATGAAGGGCTATGAGACCGGCTGGAGTACCTTTGAGACAAGAATATCCGTCTCTTCAAAGTGGCGTCCAAGAAGCTTCGGAGTCTCTCCGGGAATCGGTTCAATCTTGATACACACCTCCTGTCCTTTTCTCGCAGTCTCCATCTGCTTATGATTCACCTCGATACTCGTCACCCGCCCAATTTCAACAAACTGTCAAAAAAATATTTCATTAAATTCATCAAATTCTCATCCTTGGCTAATCTCCACTAATCTACTACAATCTAAAGTTTCTAAAGTAAAGGAAGCCTATTGAATTAAATGGATGAACACACGTCATGAAGGTTAAAAAACAATCAACTAGGTATTTACATACCTACACAACTATTTCTACATAGAATACATACCTTATAAATTGTCCTGTTGTCCTACATATTAAGTATTTACACAAATTGAACTTATGCCATATATATATATAAGTATATGATCTTTGTAGATAGGAATATGAAATATGATCTAGATAGGACATTTTCCTCCGGACGACCAAGGCGGTCCTTCATCTCATTGAATGAAATTGGAATGGTGATAATAGTACAGCCATGCATCCGCGACACTCCCCATAGAAATGTATTTTGATGGCCCGGCTTGTAAGGAGGATTCCAGTCACAGAGGGGATTTTCCGGCTTATATGGAAGTCATGGACCTGGCAAAAGATTGTGAGGGCTCCTTCAACTCTCCCGAGTCCTCTTCCCTCTTCGTAGGGTAGAACAAATAGAGGGAGAGAGGGAGTGACAGCTGGGAGAAGGTAAGCCGGAAACTCATTGTTCCTCCACCATATTATTGTCAACCTTTCAAAGCCCTCGCTCCTCTCCCGAGTCACGTCGATAAGGAATGAGAGGGACCGGACCACTTCCTCCCTCCAAAAACGGTTCTCTACAATGGCCCACTACAAAATCCACAATCTCAGGTCTCTGAATGAAGGAGAGACTAAGGGCCCTCCTTACACACACACACACATACATCCTACCTTACCTCAGGATACAGGTTGAGGCTACATAAATATATATAAATGTCGGCCATACATAAAATATACCTCACTAGAGGTGTTTCCCTAAGGAACCCCAATTTCCTCTTCGGTCTCTCAATTAAGGGAAAAGGCATCTGGTGGATTGTAACTTACACACATTACAGCCCCCCTTATCCACTTCCTTCAATTACCGGGCAAGACAGGTAGGGGGAAACGATTAAGAAGGCTACTGAGGAAATTACCTCCTTGGTCGGAACACAGAGCGGAGTCCCTTCTTTAATTATCCCCGCTTCAATGACGACCCCGACAACGATGGGATCCCTCGTGTTGAATATGAACTGAAATAAACATTTACAAAAATCACAACCAGGCATTCACAAAGCAATTTCAATCCTATACACGAAGGGGCTAAGGAAGTTTCAAAGCTGCTACAAACCCATGAGCTTTGAAGTAGCGATCATCCTCAGCCCCTCATCAATTCTGCAATTGACTCGGGTCGTAAAAGTTTAAGTTGATAATTCGTGAAATGTGTAAAATTTGAACCTGCGGAAGAATTTTCACTTTACAAGGAAAAACGGCAATGTGCTTGAATTCATCTCGTTTCTTCATCTTCAACTCGTCTCGGTACCCCATAAACATGTCAAAAAGGTGGTAAATAATGTCCGCCTGCACGAAAGATTAGAAAGGACATGTTATAGAGAGAAGAGAATTCGTTACCTTATTACTACTACATATTATACTCGTATACATACACACATATTATACAAATAACATATCTCTATAGTAGTTATATACATTAAGTGTGTATGTATTGTACCTATAATATATAGGATCATGTTACTTTTATCATTATTGTTATATAAATTATGATTTCAACTCGAGAGCAAGGCGATGTGAGAGAACGAACAAACATTTGTTCATTCCGATCATCGGTAGTATTTGCTCACCTCTTAGAATTATGTCCAGTGATAAATAAACACAATCTGTTGGTTCTGAAGACACATGAGCGAAAAGAGGGTAAAAGGATAAAGTTCCTCCTCATTATCTCACCTGAAATATGCGAACTCCGAGGTTATCAGACAACTCCTGGGCGTCTCTCTCCACTTTCACATCAAAGGCCAATATGACGGCATATCTGTGGAATTACGGAAGACTTGTCAAACCCTCACAAACACTTCTTATACACTTTTATCCCTTTAACAATCTCAAACAAATGATTCCAATTTGGATTTAAATAATAATCACTTACTGACTATCGTGTTCCAGCATAATCGACGCTTTCATGACATCCTTTTTGACAACAGGGCCGATGCGGATACCAGCATACTGTAATAAAAAGATTCATTACAATTCACCAATTCATCATTTTCTCAAAGGTTCGTAAAAACTCCACAATTCTCGACATTATCATTGAAAGTTGTATTAATCGAAATTTGAAATCAAGGGTTCTACATCCTGTCCTTATAAGAATCCCATTTAACTATGCGGCCAATAAATAAATATGGATTGGGTTATATGAGGGTAAATCTTCCTTTGCCAATAAATCATTTGTTGGAGCCGACGGTCTGGTTCTAAAAGTATATTAGGTAGAGGAGTAATGAGCATAGAATTGAAGAAGAGACTGAGATTCACTTCCGGCCCTTTTCTTCAAGAAAAAAGAACCCTTCTAGCCCTTCGTACCTTCCATATGTTCTGCCTGCCCACCTGCTACCCGAGGGACGGCTTTCCTCGCCCTGCATCTGCACTTTCAATTGGTAAGGTAAACGAAAGTTAATCGTAATGGCCCTCAAGGACCCTCCTACCACAACTCCAAACTCATTCATTTCCTCTTTCAGAAGCCCTTTCTCGAAAAAGGAGGCAAATTGATTTCTGCCCACCACTTCCCTCAGACAATCCCTAAATCCCTACCATCGAACAAATATCATCCTGACCTGCTCCGCACTCAACGGGCCCTTCATAAATACATATCGGAGAGAGTGAAAAACCAGGAGTGAAGGCCCTCATACATCCAATACCATAGGAGCGGAAGGGTCGGGAACTTCGGGACGTGGATGAGTGTAGAATGAATGGACCCGACGTGCCTCCGTACCTGAGACCCAACTTACATCCGATTAACACACTCTTCAATAAATGTTGTGAATGAGTTGGAGAGGCAGAATTCCGCCGCCGCCGGACAACCATTCCTCGGCGAGGGTGGTGAGAAAGTGTATTTATGGACCCACGACCAGTTTGTCGAGGATGAATTGGGAGAGTGTGAGTGAGTTTCCTCCATTCGGAATAAGACGGAGGATGCAGTAATGAACGGAAAGACGCTCATTTCGCCCTTGATTACTTGAGTGGAAAACCATCATGCCTTCAACTTCCTTCCTCTGCTCTTAAAAAATTATTTCTCACACGTTCCCAGGGTCTACCACGATCCACCCACTTCCTTCCCCATTCTCATACATGGTGATTGAGTAATATATATATGCCCATATGATATATAGTATATTATATTTATTCAATTATCTAATATACTAATGATAATCACTTCGCCAATTTAAACTACTTAAATTACTTAATAACAAGTGAAAAATTCAAAGCCACATATGAATTAAATATAAATAAATCCACATCTCTATTGATTACCCTTTCAGATAGCGCATAGAACCATTGAGACCTGTCAGAAAGGGTTGGATTTAAATCAACCCAATTAATTGCTTTAAATCCGGATCACACAATTATAAAAGGCAAACAAAAAAAAGCATGCATCATACAATTGTAAAATACTAGAAGAATTATTTTGTTATATAAGCCTAAAATTTCAAAATAGTTCTATAATATAAGTAAAATAAAAAAGAGTGATCCATTCATTCAGGTTTTGAAGTGAGCAAAGAAATGATGAGTTGTTAAGCCTCAACGATTTGAAATTGACGATGGTGGAAGCAGAAGAACAGTCATTGTCAGCTTTCCCGAGATCCTCTGATGGTTGATGGTGGGAAGTACTAATAAATAAGAGCAATGATGGACAGACACCACCAGCGTCCAGATCCGCAGAGTCTCAAAAGCCCCATTGTATCCACCAGAACAAATTGAAGGAAAAGCTACATAGCCCCAACTAGAGGTAAGTCATTCATAAAAGTAAGCCGAGTGGTTTACCAGACCGTTTTCACTTTCCCATTATATTAATCAAGGAAACTCCTTCAAATGAATTTTCCTCAAACACCTTCCCATACCCTCATCAGTATTTAGCAGAATAAGGATGAGACGGGATTGAAATAAATTAATTTCCCAATGGTTTGAGAAACACTAAAACCAGTTCAATGTCCACATTGTGCCAAGTTCCAATGTAAACTAATGAAAATGTTACTTGACATTCAATTGAGATCTAAAATATAAAGTATTAAAAGAATGTCTCCAGATGCTCTGATTTTACAATTATTGAGACATAGAGCTTAACCTTGTTTGTACTTAAATTTAGAACATGCATATTGCATTTAAAGTATTAAAATTTTATTAGTTCAAAGGCATTTATCAGCTTTTCCACGCCACATATGTAATAAAAAATGAAGTATTTAAACATAGACCAAACTTGGGTAAAGCAGCTCCAAAATATGGCCCACATTTTTCGGTGTTAATAACGAAATGAAAAAAAGGAACGAGTTTGCCTTAAGGTATGTGTGTGTAGAAGGAGCGGAAATAACACAATGGGAACATAGGTCTCTAACAATATCAACTTACAGGATTTACAACTGGCTGACTTTTCCCAGTTTCATCATCCAAGTCGGGAAAATGAGGATTTTACTCATTCTCGAGTCATTTGGAGCTGGAATGTATAAAGGAATAATAATAATGTATCTCACCCTGCTCATCAGTTCCCTCGCCCAATGATGATGATGAGGGAGGGAGGGAGAGTTAATTAATAAATCCCACTAACCCCTATGCTCCCAACTAACCAAGGGAGAATTCTTTCCACAATTGGGGAATTTTCTCTCAATCCTGAGTATACGTCTAATTATGTTCATTTATTTCATGAATGAGTTCACATTGTACATATAGTCATACAATTACAATTGGAGCATTGTTGTTCCTTTAACATATTTTTTATAAATTTTAATAGATTCACAAAACTTTAGTTCCTAAAGGTAAAGTTGACAATACTGTTTTCCTGTTTTGAATTGTGATTTTCTTACGTGTCTCAAAGTGAATCATTGAAATGAATCAAATTCCTAAATTTAACTATGGTAAATATGTAAATATGAGCCTTCTATGCAGTTAAAATTTTTTTTATAAACTATTTGGCAATGCCAATAAAAGGTTATGGTAATTATGTAAATTACGTGTGAATTAAACTACATACCATTCTGAATTATGTTAATGTAATTATATTATTCGCGATTGGCCTTTACGATAAGACATTTTTCATTTCGCATGCATCGAAATAACTCGGTTTAAATACCCAAGTATCTCACAATCATTTTAACTTCTTATTCGCATAATGCACCATGCAATACGCATTATTCCATTCAGACTTTCAATTAAATAATTTTAATTGAATGTTTATCATTTCGAATTAAACACATGGATATTTGTAGTATTGATTAATTAAGAATTGTCTGATTGCCGATTGAACAAAAAAGCTCAGTTAAGAATTATAAATTAATAAGTTTAAAAAATATTTTCTTCAATGAAAAAATATTTAAATACAGTAATTAATATCCAATAAAGTATAAATGCTAGGTACGGATAATACAATATATTCTAATGTATAATGGAAAATAAGTAGATTATGAAATTTAAGTAATGAATGAACAATTGTCACATAATATGAATGGTTTAAAAATTAAACAGGATGGTTATGTTATTCAACCAAGCCTGGATCAAATATTTAATCAAATTCCGTGGCCAACTCTTTAAATAGGACTAATTGATTCTACTTCACGCTACTTATGAATTTAAATGGAAGCAACAAGATCAGAATCTCGATCTCATTCTCCATATTAAAATGCTAAATGGTCTACAGCAGGAAAGTTCCTTATATATTTACTTACGAATTAAAATTCATTTCTTTTGATCAGATATCTCAACTATGATATTTAGATCCAGTCCCACTCCTCAGTTATTATTGAGAGTTAATTCCAAGGATATTATTATTAAAAGTGAACTAGGTAGTTGAGAATATTTCCTCCATGTTGTGAACATGAATGTTGAGGAAAAGGAATTCAAAATCATATTTATGTTCCTACGTGGGACATAATGTTGTTCTCCGTTTTATGTCTGTATCTTTTGACCTTATTAAAAATAACCTTGAAAATGAAATAAAATTTCATAGATTGGTCGTCGTTCCAAGAGATGTAATAGAGAGAATACACCTATCATTTCATTTAAAACCAATAAATATGCAGACTTGAGAAAATACTCGACACTTGTCTCTGCCTCGGAAGATTTTCAGAGTGACTAGTTAAATTTAAACTTGACATAAGACATATTTAAAATAGGTCCACAAGTATATGTGTGGATAATTGACTTGGAAAAGTCTTAACTGCCACTTTACCCTCCGAGTTAACTAATAGACGAAGGGGTTAAACTCAAGCTTCAATTTAATCCCATTACCTCATACAATTGAGAGAATGAAGGTTCATTAAAAAGGAAGCCGAAGATAATTAGATAACTATCTCACTTCCAATACAAAAAAACGAATGAAGCGAGTCTTTGAAAGGCGGTTTGGGAAAGCGCATTAAATTTTTGGCCAAAAGCTCATGTTCATATTTGTTGTTCACAAAAGTGGCCATTAAACCTTCATATTCTTTATATTGTGCACCAAAGCCATTATTAAATAGCCAAGTTCCATCCTTGCATGACTGGGGCTGGAAACGTATTGAGGTGGTTAAAGGATTTACAACCGTCCTCTGGGTGCCCTTCCAAAACAGTGGAATGGAAATGAGAAAATGAAAGTTGAATATTTAAGAATAATATATAGGGTCGTAAATGTGTTGGAAGGAGAATTGAGAATTGTGGGAAGGACCTTTATGGCTGTAATGAGTCAGCCTAGCAGGGACAACTTACTGGAATTTCCGAGGTCTTAAGGAACTCCAAAAGCGCCTCCAGAGACCCAAGAGTTGAAGCTTGAACGTACACACCGCGGTCAGAGACCTTAATCGAATTCATGGCAGATTTGAACTCTCGGGCCACTTCGTCACGGCAGATCTCAACTTCATCAGGTTGGAGAGCGACGAGGAGATTGAGACCGGCAATTGCCTTCTCGAGATCCTTCGCTGCAATTTTAACTCCAATAGCTCCACCAATCTCTTTGAACTCCACGTAAGTGTTCTAAAAGAATTGACAAATAGTCTTGACATTGCTAAATTCTATATTGAGTTTAAAAAGTCTGATGGGATCGAATATGGAAATGAGATCGTCTACGAACCTTGACGCGAAGTTCCTTCATGGGTTGTGGCGTAAGAAGAGATCTTATTTGTGTGATAATGGGACCTTCCGTTCCAGCCAAAATAATGGTATCACCTTCTTTCAAAGTACCGTTGATCAGTATCACATCAATTGTTGTACCAAGACCCGGAATTGCCTTTACTTCTAATACTGTCGCCTGGAAGAAAGTAAATTATGGGTTATCGGTAACAATAACGATCATATCTTCCCACAGTTGACGTCAAAGTCTGTTTTACTATTCATGTATTACTTGGAGTTCTTTTGAGAAAGCTAGGCGTTTGGCCAACATTGTTTGTGAAAGCTCAACAATAAGCGCCATCAGATTGCCCATGCCTTCCCCTGAAAAGGCACTGGTTGGGATCATCGAAATGTAAGACTTCGGATCAGGGTTTTGGTCGAAAAGTGCTGCATTTAGACCCTAAAAAATTATAAATTGAAATTAGAAGTTATTTAAAATTATTCATGCCTATTTTACATGGTATTATAGATAATATAATATTAATAATATTTACCTGTTCGGCAAATTGAACAATAACTTCGTTGCACCGCTTTTCGAATTCAAGCATCGTATTTTTCGGTTGACTCTTAACAACATCTCTTACGTCTTTATTCCCCTTAGTCTGCTGCCAGTCATAAAGTCTGAAATCATAAAAATAGAATTAATTTAGTCATGTGAAATGCCACATTTAGGTATACCATATAAGTATTTGTGATATATTGAATATTGGATATATCTCGAAGTATTTTTTTAAATATTGTAAAATGGCTTAAATATTCAGTACAGTATAAATTAGGTATTTGTAATTTCATCAAAAACAACACAACTAAAATTAAATACGAATTTAAATCAATACCGATCAATTTTATTCAGAGCGACGACAAAGGGTGTTTTCTTCGCCTTGAGCAAATTAATTGACTCGATAGTTTGAGGCTCGAGGCCGTGCATTATATCAACCACCAGAATAGCAATATCACAAAGAGATGATCCTCTTGATCTAAGGTTACTGAAAGATTCGTGTCCAGGAGTATCAATGATCAGAAGGCCAGGCACCTTGAGCTCCATGCTTGCAAACTTAAAACGGAAAGAAATAACTTTATACTTTTGGCACTCAATATTTGTTATTTATATAAGATTGATAAATATTTGAGTTTAATTAAATCATACGTTGCGGACTAATTTGGCTTGTTCCTTGATAGCATCAATAGGAACGTTAGTTGCTCCAATTTGTTGAGTGATCCCTCCAGCTTCACCGTCTTGTACATGAGTTCTTCGAAGTTTGTCAAGAATTTTGGTTTTGCCTAATTTTCATAAGTGCAGATGTTAAGTTCGTCTCAACAGAACTTTATTTATAAATGTTTATGATTAATAATAACATAATAATATTAAGATTACCAGTGTCGACATGACCAAGAACACAAACAACGGGAGATCTCAGAATCTTAATGTTTTTAGCCTTTTCATTTTCTTCTCTTCTTCTCTGAAATGCAAAATAATCGGAAATTACAAACTATACTAAAATCATTATGTTGATTACATTTTTGATAATATTTTTTTAAAATTACCTGAATTCTCACAACCGCCTTTTCCTTTTTCTTCTCAACCTCAGATTTCGGTTCATGAATGCTTTCCTCGCTAGCGTCTGAGTCAGAATCGTCTTCAGAGTCACTTTCAGAGTCAGAGTCTTCGTCGCCTTCTTCGTCATCCTTCTCATCACCATGAGGGGACGGGGTAACCGAAGCAGCGTCTTTAATCTCTTCAATCTTCATTTCATCAACCATAACAAAGTCCTCTTTGATCTCGTCATCAGAATCTTCGTCCCAAGCATCTTTGACTCCATCCTCAAGTGCATCGCTTTTGGCAGGTTCTGGACCTTTTTCTTCACTTGAGATGACGTCGACGGTTGACTCGCTCGGGGTCAAATTGCTAGGAGACTCCGAATGAACAGAAGCTTCTTCCGTGCTCGTCTGAGTTTGGAGTCCTTTCTTGGGACGGATTCTCGTCCCGAGCCTGGCTGGCTTCTTCTCCTTACCCACCTCAGGGACTTCAACTCCCTGGGCCCTTAAAGCATCCAGCATAGCCTGAGCTCTCTGCTTCTCTTGTCTTTGCTTCGGGGTGAGATACTTCCCTTCAGCCTTCAGTCGTTGAATCTTCTCCTTCTCCTTTTGTTTCTTACGCTCTTTCTTCTCTTGTTCGAGACGGAGCTACAAAATAATAAAAGAATGAATAAACTAGCCAAATAAGAAACAAATAAATTAAATTAATTTTGTAAACCTTTTCAAGCCGAGCATCTTCAGCCTGATCTTTCAACTTGTCCTTTTCTTCTTCTTCTCTAATCAACCTCTCCTCTTCTTCCTTGGCCTTTCTATTTCGCTCTAGAATGGCGGCCACCTGTTTATTTGACAGCCCCTTTTTCGGCGGCTCTTTCTTCTCCTCTGGTTCCTTCTTGGCCTTCTTCTTTTTCTTCTTCTTGTCCGACTCTTCCTTGTCCCCACCAGTAGCCTCTCCATCCTCGCACTTCGCATCTCCATCGGCAGTTCCAGAACCGCTCATTTCTGAGCCCTTCTGCTTCCCCTTGACCGCTCCTATGTCTTCAGCTGATGTGTCAGGTGCTTCACCCGAAGCCGACTCCAAATTGGCTTCTCCGCCTTCATGTTTTTGCTGGGCCTTCAACTTCTGCTTCAACTTCTTCTCCCTCTTCTTTTGAGCAGCTGTTTTCTCGGCCCTTTCTTCATCGCCTAAAAAGTAAGTAAGAATGACTCGACCTTTTTGTTCCTCCTTTACCTTTTCCACTTTCGTTCGTGTCAGGGTCCATGGCAAGATCTGATTGAAGTCGTGACTTGGAAATTTCCTTGGGTTTCGTTTGATCCCCTGTATCCGCCATTTACCAGAATTCACCTTCTCTTCTGCTGTCTGCTTTACTGCAACTCCACGAGATTTTGCGCTTTCCCTCACGGAGCACATGAATTTACTTTCGCAGCAATTCGCGGGTAATAGTGTTGACTCAAGGAAGGAGAGCTCTACAGGTTGTTCATAATGCACCAAAAATTCCCCAATTGTATTTAATGGACCTTAACATTTATTCATTATAATTATATACCTGTGTTATAGTGAATGATAGGATGATTTTAATTTTTTTTAAGTGATAATGATAAATAATTGAAGTAGGAGTAAATTGTATTTCAATTTATCCGCAATATAATTTATATAATAATACGTATTTATGATAAATCATACAGTACTTTTTACAGGTATATTATTTGCATAATTTCAGTTAAAGCGTAAATTGTATTCTCTCAAAAAATATATTAATTTTATTAGATAAACATTGGCTATTTGTTTGAATGTATCAATGACTGAATAGAAGTAAGAATGATATCAGAAGCAACTCCTGGACTCATTTTTCCATCTCTGACTTTTTCTTTTAACGATTCGGTCAGAGACGAAATTTTTGGATCAAGAAGAAGCATGGCTTGGAGGCCATCGTTGACATGAGTCCACATCCACACAACTCTCTGTGCTGCACGTTTATTGTCAAAATCATCCCTAGTGTCCTCTTGATATTTGCAAACTGCATTCCAAAACGAATCAAGGCCTTCCTTCGTTTTTGAAGAAACTCTCAATACCTAAAGATAAAAGAGATGTTTATTTAACTTTCTAAATGGACGTCATTCACTTATCATTAATACTTATCTTTCATATTTACTATGCAAATTAAAACATCAGAGAGGGATATTGTTTATTTATTGCATTTTTTAATAGAAAGGTTCTGAGTTCTTGAGGCAACTTTTAAGTATAAGTAAATAACATATAAATATTAATACCTTTGGTTTCCATTTATCACTCTGAGATCTGATGAATTTGAGAGCAGCTGTAAACTCGTATTGAGTCCTATGAGCAGGTCCTTCAAGATCTCCGTCAGATTTAGTAACAAGAAGAATATCAGCCTTTTCGACAATCCCTCGTTTAACTCCTTGGAGTTCGTCACCCCCGCCCGGGGACAGCAGAAGGACGAAAATGTCGACCATGTTGCAAACCGCATACTCCGATTGCCCAACTCCTGGCAAAAAATAAAAAATGTTTCCTTTCTAATAATCTTAAAATTTATATATTCTTAAAATTAATTCAATGATAGTCCAATTTTTAAAATTTGACTTTTTGGCGAATTTAGAAATAATTTTTGCTCACCAACAGTTTCCACGATGATGATATCGTAACCAGCATATTCACAAACGAGGATAGCTTCGTTGGTCGATCGCGTTACACCACCCAAATGTCCACGAGTTGGAGATGGACGAATAAACGCATTTGGATCCCTTGTCAGCTCAGGCATCCGCGTTTTATCCCCGAGCAAAGAACCTCCTTTGTTCCCAATGATTTGATTTTTAACAATTTGTTACTTCGCTCAACCTTCTTCGTCTCAACCTGTTGTCGTCGATGATGGATCGACGGCTAAAACTGCAACTCTTTTCCCCATTCCAGCCAAATACTTCCCAAGAACTTCAATGAATGAAGATTTCCCAGCTCCAGGAGGTCCAGAGAGGCCTAAGGAAAGAACCATTAAATAAATATACATTTTCTTTGTATACTCGAAATACAAATTGTTACATTTAGAAAATTCAAAGTACATATTTCGTAAATTTTACCAATTCGTATGCTTTTGATGATTTTCGAATCCTCTAGTATTTTGTTTAATATTTTTTGAGCGGTTTTTCTCTTCATTTTATGTTCAGTTTCAACAAGTGTAATCACAGTTGCAAGACTAGCTCTGTCTCCATCTTTTAACTTTTTAACTATATTCTCAACAAATATGTCATCTGATTTTGTAATAGTGGAATAAGCAGTATATTGATTCGATATAATTCTTTGATGAAAGCATTGGGACCCAACTTTGGTCGGCTAAGCAATGAATAAACGAAATTATACATTATTAATAATCAAATTTTCATTAAATTAAATTTAACTAAAGGCCACAATATGAATAAGACCACAATGTTGAGTATAAAAATCTTGTGGTTTAGAAATTTTGAATATTAGCTTACCAACGAATTGGCTAACTTTCTGAACATGGTTCTGATCTGATGAAGAAAGATTCAAAATCTCTGTAAATATTATTTATGAAAATTAATTTTGATGGGATATTTTATACTTGTATGGAAGGAAGTTGAAGGATGATCATTTGAAGGAATTTTGGGAATTTGGACAACCAAGAGAGTGGAAGATGTAAAGGAGGTAATTGGATTATTTAATAAATTGAATCTCGATGTATAGATCTTCTTTTAAGTAGGTAAAGTAGGAATGATGGCACAAATGTGAGAATAGAAGATGCCGGATTGCCAATGTTTAAGGCCGAGAGAACGAGAATCAGGGCCTCATTTTCCTCACACAAAATGGGATAAATAGCTATATAGATGGATAGGCTTATAACAATCTGGTTGAAACTTTATCTCCTCTCTACATGAAGCTTCTCTTTATATTCCCACTCATGCCCCAGGGATCTTCTACATACATTCAATTCCTCAAAGGGGGGTATGTGGCATTTTTCTCAACTTAAACCCAGTAAATGGGTTTAAAATAGTATTAAACAATGATTCTAAATATCTAAATAGCAATTCTAAACATTTTAAAATTAACGAAAAATTAAGTATTTAGCGAAATGTTTATTAAATAAAGAAACTTACAATAAAGTCTTTTATTACAACTACTTCTAATAATAAATAACAATATAGCATAGGTTGGGAATTTGACTGGTTTTAACTGGTTTTTAGGCTGGTTAAAACTGAATAGAACTAGTTTTATTTATATCGACTTTTATGTTATGCTTTAACATGGGATATTTTATCCAGTTATCGTTATATCCAGCCTTGCCTAAAAAACCAGTCAAATCTCTCGGCCTAGAATATAGCCGTAATAACATCTAGGTAATATCGTTTTTCCCTTTAAGAAAAAGATGAACGGTTTACAATTCCTACCGCATTTTTAACATTGTCAAAATATAATTTGCCTTTCCAAAATAAGTCAACACGAGTGAGTTGTCACTTACGAATATTTAACTCTATGTCATCCATTATTTCATATAGATTCATCCAAAACCATTCGATCGTGGTAATGAATTTGAACTTAAATGTAATTGAAACCCTTTTATAATTCATCGAGTGAGATTCCTTTTAAATTTCGATGCCCCCTCTGTAACCCTGCTTGGTTGGGTATGTGTGAGGATGCGTTTGTGTTGGTAAACGGCATCAGCTGCTATGCGTCTCTCTGCGTGGATATATGGGCTATTTCCTATGCGTGTAATGAGCTTTGTATGTGTGTAAAGGAGTCGGGCGATTCCACTCCCTTTCCCCACCTCCCGACTACAGTTGGAGCTGACGCACTTTACGCAGTGTTTCTACTTCGTCTGCCTCCACCCCCCAATTGCCCCGAAATCCGCCGCCATCCCCGCCTCCAAGAATCTCGCCATTGTTTGCCGAGGAGCTCTGCCGTTGGAGAAGAGACTCTATCGCCCTTGTGACCCGCTTTAACTCATTTCAGGACCCTTTGACTGGACTGTTTACCAAGGAGTGTAGACACTGCAGCGCATGTTGTAGGCCAAGGAAAGCAAGATGGTCGAGAGGAGTTTTTGGGGAATCATTTCTTTGATTCTGCCCTCTCATGACCTGAGGAACGAGACTGATTCTCAACATAAATAGTCTTTTCAAGAGCTTCACCATGGGGAGAAAGGAAGATGCGTAGAGGAGGAGGAGGCGGCTATCGGAAGCTGCAGTCGGAGCACGTGTCCCTCCGAGGCCGACGAAATGGCCACGACTCCAAGCGTCAAATCCGAATTTGACAGCGAGGAAGTGGCCTCCAAATCATCATCCCCATGTAGCAACAGCTCCAACAACAACGGACCTCCGGACCCTCTAAACCTCGATGACCCGGACGCTCAACTCGACGACCCTCCTCTCCAATCCTCAAGTTTACCACCAAGGTACTGAACATTCAATAATACCAGAAAAATACATTCATTCTAAGATAACTAACTTGAGATGAGTAGAATAACACTAATTTGGTCTCATCGTCGATTAGGGAAGTTGCTGTTGTAGTCGAAACCCGAGTTCATTTATTGGTACATATTCGATATATCAACATTTACATATGTGTAAGATAAGTTTTCGATCAAATTTAATTTGATAGATATTATACCAGGTTAATTAAACATGAGTATATTTCCGAATATTAATATATTTTATTTACAATAAGTATAAGTAAATTAATTTGCCTAGTATAACATCACTTCTAACTCATTCATTAATACCTATATGTAAATATTAGGTAATCGTACCATTATCCTATTATCATTGACTTGAGATTTCCACGAATTTGTCAAGTATATGAAACTGACTGATTATGAGTTAAAAATACGATTGGCTCTTAATTACGATGTGTGGTAGTATCTACTCAACTCTTTAAATAACATCATGCTAAAATATTAAGATAAAGATTCAGAAATGAACAGAACATCTATGAGCTCTGGGAATTATTGATTAATGCTGAATTCTATAATTAAATTATTTAATAGGTTGGCAAATGGGATAGAGCGAGAGAAAATAGATCCAATATTTGATGAATTATTAAATTTGTTCAAATTACCGTCTGTTGAGTTTCGAAGCTAAGTCTCATAATCCACATTTAAATAACTATTAGGGCCGTTAGAGCCTGTCAGATAATAAGGATAAGAGTCAGGGATTGTTCGGTAATCAAGGCTTTGTCTTCAAGATTTATTTGGCTAGGGAGAGAATCTCAAAATGGTTCTGGAGAGGATGATTGAGGAGTTTAGTTCACGCAGCAGTGGAGCTTCTGATGACGATCTACGTCAATATGAGGGGAAATAAAATATATATATATTATTATGGGCATACCTACATACATACACGCTGGGATGAAGTGAGGTGGTTCGGGGATCCAGCGTTCGCACAAACTCGCATGTTGCAGAAATCTGTCAACGGGGGATCTATCGGGTTTTTGCTAACTTGCCTTCGAATTGCATTCGCAGTTAACAGTTGACCTTCCACGAGAGCTGAAGGAGCTTCTTCTCCAAACCAACGTGAAGGAACCCCCCAACTACACTCACACTATTACATATAGATTTTCAAATACCTAGACGTACAAAAGTTGAGATACAAAAAAGGTACATTTAATTTGCATCCATTTATATTATCAAAACTATCACTACAGAATTTATTTTTTTAATTTTGTATCGCCCTTAAGGGACAAGGATCAATCAGCCCTTATTTAAGGAAGGGTCCATTGCCAATAAGCTAATTAAATTAAACATTTATTAGGTAAAAGTGGTTCAATTCAGAGCTCGAATAACAATAAGTTAAAGAATCCCAACCATTGCAAATCTGCACATTCAATTAAATTGACCATTTAAAAGTTCACATATCTAAATATTATTGACAATGGAGCTCGAACAGCAATTCTATCTCAACTATCCTTATAATAAGGAATACGACCATTTGCCGTACAGGTAATTATTCAATTTTATACTTTACCTTCTAATTAAAACTTCCCACTTTTGGAAACGTTTGAAATAGGGCTAATTGAGGAATGATGGAAGATCAAAGATGGTCAGAGTAAGGGTTGAGGAAAGAGATCCATTGATTAGAAGTTTTGCACTCGTAGCCGTAGGTCAGGGATTGACTTTGCCAACTCGCTCTACTCGGAGAACACGCTAAAAACTCTTTTATAGTAAATGTACAACATGTTGCCTATACATAGCTATGTATAGGATACTACGATATTAAATTTGTCCGTGTGAAACTCAAAACCCCTCCGGAGACACCAAATCTCATTTCTCTCCTCCAATCTGCCAAATAGCCTCTCCATTTATCATATTACTCAAAATAATTGTTTTATTTTTAACGAAGAGGACGCGGGGGTTTAAATATCAATAACAAATTACTTTTGATCTTTTCCATATTACATTAAATCTTTTGCCATTTCCTTGATGAATCTCTCTGTAGATTATGGTCAATTATCATAATGGAATTGTTGCAGCAGTGCGCAGTGGAAGTTGTGATGCGGAACAGCGAACGTAGATCTCCTTGTAGAACATATTTAGCATCATAATTTATATATGTTTCTCTCATTGTCCTCATGTCCATTTTCCACCACTTCTTGGGTTGAGGAAGGGAATGGGCACAGTTGAGGTATTTTATTGTGAGCGAATGTGCTATTGTGGGTATACCATAAATGCTATTCCTAATTTACAATTCAGAGCCAATTCCTTACCAATGAATTGGAGAGAATTTTGCACTTTGTTTTACATCATTGGTTCTTTAATTACTTTTATGTAAATGTATTTATTTAATGTATAGGAGGCAATATGGAAATTGTATGTTAATTCTCCATGAAGTATTAAACCCTGGAGGATTTTGCAAAACTTTTTGGCAGATATCTCCAATAAACCTGAATTTCCGCCTTGTGCTGACAAGTTTCTCGAAAGCTACAGATAGTTTAGATTATTAACATCGTTTTCTTATTCATAGGAACCTACCTTATATATAAAATATGTCACTTGTATAATATAATAGTTCCTATTAGTTAATCGATGAGCCCGAGGGTGATTTTGAGTGTTGACAACATGAATGGCCCTTTTCTGGAAATATCTTCCGTTTTTGCCATATATTGATTCCTCTTTCCGTGTGGTATGCAAAATAGCCTTCTAATTCACTTGTATGGAAGAATTATTACTAGAATCATACAGGACATTAATTCGCTTGTTTGACCAAGGAGCAAATATTCTTATCCATTTTATTGGAATTTGTGTCTAAAATGGAATATTTAGCATGGTAATCAAACAATGCCATAATAGCATAGTCTTTTGGACAAAGCGGCGCATCTCTATTTTCAATATTTTATTAGTTTGTCAATACTAGAGTTTGCCTTATCAGCTGAACTCCGTTCGATAATAGACTATAAGAGGGACCTGACCTTGTCATTTTTCCGAAGCCTTCTAAATAATAAGGCCTTGAGTGTTAAAAACTTTGTACATAGAAAAGCTCATCATGCTCAGGCATCATCTATCATTTGATTTTGAATCGGTGTTCAAAACGTAAATAAAGAAACTTTTGTTAAGCTGCATTTTAAACATTTGCCAATATTTCTATCTCGGAAAGAAGGAAATTGGAATATTTAGAGTATGTAAAATGGGTCTTTTATTGTGAATTGAAACGCCTTTAGAAGTGCGGGATTAGGAAAAGTTGCAAATAATTTATTCTCTCACTTCAATAACTAGCTCAAATAATAATTTAGAAAAGGTGTTAAAATGAGTTTTTAGTTTATAACTACAAACATACAAAAGTCAATATGTGTCGTATTTGAACTTATTTATTTGAACTCACTAGAACTTTCATAAAGAGAAAATTGTTTTCATCAGTTATAATGCCAAATGCTAACTACTCACATTCGGAGAAGATAAAATAAACCTATCCATATCAAAGAGTTCAACGGGTGGAAATGTTTGTTGAATATTTTCGATAAAACAAAGAATCGTTATTATTCGGAGATTGAAACGATGATGAGATGCTTTGATCAAATGTTTGATCCTATATAAATTGGATTCAAAATTCTAAATCGAGTCAAAGACTTTTAAACTTTTGCCTACTCCAATTATGTTATCGGGGGGAATAAAATGGCAGTAAAACCCGGAATAGCTAGATTTGACTCAGGATAATTTCAAGGCAACTTATAATAAAGGAAAATTTTATTCGCAATAAGTATAATGCTGAAAGAGATCAGTTTCACATAATGCATTAAAAGATCAAGTGTGGCGGTAACGAGGTAGCCTAATATATTTCTAACTTGAGAAGGCTTCGTTATTGATTACATTTTCTCTTTACCTTTCTGCGTCGTACAAATTTTACAATGGGTAATTTTAGGCTTTTTATCCGCTTGCAAATTCTGACTTTTTCGCTTCTCATAATTGCTTTTTGATACTTTTGGAAAATAATCAAAGAGCTTCCGTACATTTCATTTACATTTTAATTAATACATTTCATTCCTCTTCATCTTTTAAGAAATTGAACCAGAGGATTAAATAAATACCTTATTACTATTACGTAGGAAGAGATTATTGAATAAACGCTTTTCTCAAAAATTACTTTTATTCATATTTGGTTTTTCTATTACAACAAATTGCCAATGTTAAATTAGACGTTTATTCTACTGCATTGATCGAATAGGATTAGTATTGGTTTAGGATAGGATTAGGATCTATATTTGTATATTTATACATAACAGTAATGAAAATTGTAAATATGTAATTATGTTCATCTTGTTTCACACTTTTTTGCTATCTTGGAAGAAGGTCATCTGAGTGAGTTAGTGAGTGGAAGTTATATATGGTAGGATAAAGGCTTGTAAAAGAACAAATACATTTAAGGATCTCTTAAAGCCTTCATTTTTGTTCAATCATTGCAGTTGCTAAAATGTGCAGAAATGATGGTCACGATGAGAAAACTGACGAAAGAATTAATATGCTTCTTTACGACCATCACTCACTTCTGCAATTGCTAATATTGATAGTGCAGTGTGATTCATGGGCTCTTGTGGAAAATCGAATGTGTTCTATACAAATGTTTATGTATAATATCAGCAAAATTTCGCTTATTCTATTTAATATTATTTTGGCCTTGTACTTTATATGTTCATGACATAAAAAATAATTTAAATTTAAATTTGGAAATGAGATTAAACTATCAATAGGACAGGGATTTTGATATAAATATTTAATAATTTTTCTATCTGTTTCATTGCCATAAAAACTTAACTAAGCATAGAGGCTCAATTAAACTAACGGGTTCATACAATAACCTGATCAAATAAAAACTTACATGCCTATGTGCATGTCCACTGTGAGTTTGAGAAAGATATATAAAATATGCATTTTTATATTCTTGGTACAATTAATAAATAGTGACATGGAGTATGTTTGTTTATAAAAACTTTCAAGCTTTTAGTGTGAGTCAATTTACATTACGACATAATATACAAATCGTAATTAAATTTTATATATGTTAATTCTCATGCCAGTTTTATTATTTTTATTTTATGGGTATTTGGTATAGCAGAGAAATTTCTCTGGTAAAGTGGTAGTTTATAAAAAATATAGTTTTTTTATTATTTTTAAATTCCGATTGAATTTTAAATAATTTCACTGTATTAGCCATGCGATTATTTGGAGTGATTGCGAATATCTGCATCCTTTACAATAGGATACTTATATGGTTCAATGCCATTCTAAATATTATTCTTTGGTTTGCACTGATGGTAACTTATTATAATGCAAATCTTTGGGACCTTTAACTGACAAGAATAGCGGATTATCTCGGAAATGATTTAAATTTTATTATTTCTAACGATTCATTTAATAATTCCATGATTTGGAGTAACTTATATTATTTTTATAAGTTCAATAATTAGTAAACAAAATGTCATTATTTTACTATTTTTTCTTGAATCAACACTGATGTCTTATGTCCATTGTCTTCCAATTCTTTTTAGGAAATTCAAGTATTCTTTTATAATTTAAATTATTCATCTTTATTGCTTACAGACTTACAGCTCCCTGTATTTCCTATAAAACACGGATATTATTTTTCTAGTTCCTTCAAAAATTATTTCTTTTAAAATGAGTAAAATAAATATTCAATTTTCTAGATAAATAGAGGTCAGATACATATCTACCATACATACATATATACTATATACTTATATCTTATATGATAACATCAACTTCTGACTAGTGCATAGTACATACTTACCTAGGTACATAAAATAGGTATTCCAAGGTATCGCGTTTACAATATTAAATAAAGCGTCAAAACATTCCTTATTATTTGTATCATGCCTATCTTGTCAATGTTAATAGCCAGTAATAATGGTAGCGTATTAATTTTGCAAATGGATGTAATTAATTATGGAGATATTTCATCTATTTATTAATTTACATCTACAATACCTCCCATAGTATCGTGGGTAACTTTTGCATTTCCGTGTAAACAAATAAAGCATTTATTGTATAGGTTTTCATTTTATACAATATATTTCCAATAATTGGAATATTATCTAAATTGTAAACGTGAAATTAAAATTTATCTTTATTTAAACTATTGTATAATGAACTCCAAGTGTAGACAGAGAATGCACGCAGATTTAAGGGAAAGTTTGCTATTAACGATCCGTGAAAGTATGACGTTAGTGGATTTCTTCCGACTGATGTTTTTTTTCGAGGGATTGGTTGAGGAGTCCAGTAGTCAACATTCTATTAAGTTATATCATTGTCCAATATTTATTTAGGAACATAATAATTCAAAAATGGGTTATTTAAGAATTTAGGTCAGAGGCCTTTTGCGAATCCTCTTATTCTACTATTTTGTCCTTAATTGGACAGTGTTTCAAATTGAATGAGCGAATATAGACAAGATATTTATGTCCAAAAGTATCCTTTGCATAGAACAGCTTATCTGAGGACATTACGATTAAATTGAATATCTACTTATCGTCATACGATGCAAGTCTGTAGCTCTCACAACTACGATTTATATAAATATTTTATTACTATGCAAAATTGGAGCATTATATGCAATCAATTCGTAATATTTAATACCCAATGTTTAAATTAATTTTATTAGGGTAACATGAATACGCTTTCGGCTTAGGACAATTTCGTATTTTCATATAATATTATGAATATTTCATATATGAGTAGTTAATCGACCTACTAATGATAAATTTGCAATAATGAGTTCGGGGTCATAAAATATGTATAATGTGTAAATATGCAAATATCAGTTCATTCCATACCTTTATTAATAAGTACTATTCCGATATTTGTAAATATTTATATGATTAATGATTAAATATCAAATTTGTCAGGTAAATCTATTTGGAATCACCGAGTAAAATTGCATTATTACTCTTAATAATATATTTGATTCAACTGATACAAGTTTTATGATCACAGGAAATGCATAATCTACACTATATGGTTAATACAAAAATTTAATATATAGGTACAACGTACAACGGATATACGTGTATTTTTTAAAAATAATAATGAGAGTAAATACATACCTATTGCATATAACCATAAAACTTTATACAATTAAACTGTAATTTACTAATGGAATATATTGTTTTGGGTGCAATAATGATTAAAGGAAGATTTCTCATATCTCTTAACTGTGTGTATTTGTTGTATGTATTACATATGGTTCTATGAGTTTTTAGTTTTATCATGTGAAATATATCTCGAATAAATACAAGGTGTTTAAGCTACTCGTCCACATTACAATTTTGATTCTTAATATCACCAAAACTACAGATAAATCAGATAATTAAAATTTGATCACTTTTGGGAGTATTATCTTCTTCCATATTCTTAATTTAAGATTTAACTATTATATTAAATCCCCTTTCTAAGGAGATGCTTTGGATAATGTATAAGTCTTAACTCTGTGTATGAGTCGGCTTTGTGTTTAATTACAACTTTGGTTAAATTTCCATTTCCTTGAAAATAAATGTTACCTGTGATTTTGATGGATGTATTGTTAAAATTAATTACGCTTACAAGGATAAATGATTACACACGAATTTGATTGCAAGGTTTTGTAATAATAGGGAAGTAATTTATCAGCTGCACGTAGTGAGAAGAAATTATTATCAAAAGAATAAAATGCAACCATAAAATAAAATGAAGTAGAGTATGCATGTCGAACTTGTCGAATACAAAAATGCATTACAAGAAAATCTTCTTGTAAACCAAAGGGGAATTTTCTCGGTCAGCCAGGTTAATTATAATAATAAATATTTTATAACTCATTTGTCTTCTCATTTAGATTATAGATTGTCTTTTCAATCAAGGTTTGTAAAATACAAATTGATGTAGGTATTAACATATATGTAGATTTATGTTATATAGTGTATTTTTTAATATTCTTTACTTCCAGAATTCATTGTTCACTTTTAATTTGTAACAAATTAGGTGAATGTGAAATTATGAGAAAAGAAACAATTCTATTACTTTCTAAATATAATTTAGAAATTGAACGAGGCCGAAGGTCGAAGTTCGATTGTAATTAATCAAATTACCTGTAATCCCGTAGTATAGGAGATACTATACAAATATGGTAGGTAGCTCTCAGATACATACCAACTGACATCACGTTTAAAGATCTAAATAAAGATCTTTCCCTCCTATCATGTTTCCACTACGCTATTCCCTGCGCCAGTGTCTTTAAAGATATCTAACATAAATGTTTGGTGGCGGGTTGGCGGGTCTTCTATACTACGGGATTACAGGTAATTCGATTAATTACAATCGAACTTCGACCTTCGGTATCGTTCAATTTCTAAATTAATCTAAAATTAATAATAAGTTTTGACTTTTTGGATATTATAAATCCTAAACCTTTCAACACATCGAATGTTTTCATTACGTCACTTCTACAAGATTCATATGAATTTGACAATACAAGAATATCATCTTCAAACTCTTTATCCTCATGACCTTATGAAAGAATTCTTTCCAAATTGGACTCGGGAATAATTGGCGGCTTTTCCTTCTCAGATACTTGTTTGATAAAATCGTACGTCTTCTCGCTACTCTTGCTCCTTAAAACCACCTTCAGAATCATCCTCATACATTTCGGAATTGCTCGAGTCTTGTCAACGTTGTCTGCATTAATTTCAAACAGTCTGTTTGAATTGCGAGAGCTTCTGGTTGTTTCTCAAGAGCTTTTATTGAATCAGCTACAAAATTTTAAAAATTTGTAAGCATTTATGAGAGAATTAAATTTAAATTGTTGAGGCTTCACTTACATTGAACCTTCATATTTTCAGATAGTTGAACCAACAACGACTGAGTAGTTATCTCATCAGAAACAACCGCAGCTGAATCCGGTATTTGGTTTGGCTGCGTCTCGCCAATTTTTCTTTTTTGGCCTCTGAATAAAAAGAGAGGCAATTAAACTCTATGATCATATCAATGATTTGGGGATTAATTTAATTTATGAAAGACGCATCTATCATAAGGGAGAAAATAAGTTTTGCCACTCACAGCATGAGCGCCATCTCCCAGCCCAGCCTTTCCTCGTGGCAAATAAGTTACTTCGCAAAGAAACTTTAAGCTCTTTTAATCATATTTCCGTCAACACCCGGAACATAAATAATAATTCTATCATATAACTCACCTAGTTGCCCTCAGCGCTGAAGACATCTCGGGTAAAAATCGGTTTAAAGGTTGAATTAGTTCGGGAGCTCTTTTATGCGTGTCAGTCTTATTGCATCAAAAAGAACACCGGGGCAGGGAATAGCGTAGGGGACACAGGATAGGAGGGAAAGATCTTTATTTAGATCTTTAAACGTAATGTCAGTTGGTATGTATCTGAGAGCTACCTACCATATTCGTATAGTATCTCCTATACGAAGGGATGTAAGGTAATGAATATTAATTACTTTCATAAGTACACTCCGTTATTAACATTTTTAAAAGACATACATTATTTCTAATATGATAGGATATCCATGTAAATATATTAGATATTTATATATATAATAATATTATTGTTGTTGCGATATTTATTTTCGTGACATAACCCACAAAGCAATTATGTATAAAAGACATGGGGCTTTGGTGATTTGCAATAAGCCTATTTTCATTCTTTGAAAGTTTTTACGGCAAACATAAAGAAAAAAATGAAATTGCCAAAATATTTACATTTTAGTAAAAATACAATTTCCTTTCGAAGATGCACTCAAATACTCTCCCATGCGCATATTGGTATTGAATTTAAAATATTTATGTAAATGTTAAATAGGTAGTACATTACAACAAGTACTATAGTACTGATACCTTGATGCTATTTGTATTCCCTAATGCAAGGCGAATTGGGATTTTTCAAGCTGAACCAATACCTAAATAAATAAGAATTTCTTTTATACTTACTTAATACTAGGTCAAGTAGCAATTTGTTTAAAAAAGTTATTTTTGTGTGGCACATTTCAGTTTCAAGCTTTTATAACTTTGTTTAAATAATGCAAGCTGTAAAGCTGTAATTGAATTTGAAAATGCTAATCCTGGAAATGCCAAATAAATACAGCATTTATGTACATACTTTATGGGTTTGTATGGTACATGTGTAGTATGAAAATAATATTACCCTTTAAAATAGTCTTTAATTAATAAGTATATTAAAGGGGTTTTTTATCAATTCTGGAACATTTATAAATTATTAAATAATTTTTGTCATACATACCTACTCTAATTACGCGTGCACGCGCGTGGAAGGGTCAAGTAGAAAATTTGAAAAAATGAAATTGAATGAGCTACATTTTTAAAATAATTTTGGATATGAATGAATACATCAGCGATAACATCAAATTAAAGAATGAGAGCACCGCAATGACGTGGTTGAAGTCAACTCTATTTTAAGATGAAAATTTTCAAATTGGTAGTTTCAATACTACCAAGCCCCGTTGTGATTTCGAAAAGGGTTTTAATTAAATAATTTTTTATTTTCAGTTCGAGTCGATTGATGAGGAACCTCGCTGAGAAAATGAGAAGGGACAAGTTGAACATGTACATTTCGGAACTCTCCTCTCTCGTTCCAATAGTCGCAATGGCCACCAAGAGGATGGACAAGACCTCCGTTCTCCGCCTTTCGGCCAACTTTCTCCGGATAAATCTCAGTCAGTTTTATTTCCTTTCACTGCCCTCATTATCCGCAATTAATTTCATGACTCTTTTTCTCTCAATTCACTCACTCACATTCAGAGAGTTAGAGACGTGGATCCATTATAATGCCAATATGCATGTGAGCATAAAAAGTTTATTAAAACTAGCTCAAACTTGGAGGAGTGTAATCATAAATACTTATGATTACCTCCATCAAGTTATCTAGTAGAAAAAATTGAAAGTTGTTTAAGCAATAAAAGAGAAACTACTTGACTTCAATCAACTACGGAACATTTTTTAAAATAAATTTTAACTTGTTATCATATCAGTTTATCTCACCCCTTGAACAATATTTATTTGGAGAATAAGGAATCTTATTAAATTATTATTTTGATGTGGAATGAGCTAATGAGTCAATTATATTTTATCTAATAGGTTTGAAGAACAACGCTCGAAAGGGCGGTAGCGGCAGCCGCATTGCTCCAGAAGGTCTTGAGTCCAATTTATCCTCGACGCTTTTGGAGGCACTTGAAGGATTTATGCTCATTGTGACATCGTCCGGGAAGGTAGTCTATGTGTCCGATAGCGTCGAAAAGCTTCTCGGTCACTCCCAGCTCGATCTCATGGGCCAATCTTTGTATACGATCTGCCACAACGGAGACCATGAGCTTCTCCGCCATCATCTTCAACCGTCCAAACCATTTGAACCAAAGGGTAATAAGCTTATCGATATTTTGTCTAGGAATTGAAATTTAACTGTGAAAATGCTTGGCGCCTTTCTAAGATACGATCTTGTAATGTAATTAAAATTAATTATTTATGTGCGATAAGCTAAATCACTTGCTGGATCATATTTGTAAACATGAATAAAATAAGACTCAACTTGAGCGAGCTGATATAATATAATATATTAATACCATGTATAATGTATATAATATATGTACATATTATGTATGTATGTTGTGAGAGGGTTTAGAACACTATAAAGTGCTTTCACCGCGGCATAGACCTTCATTACATGGTATTAATACTTAATTGAAAATAATTTGGATTTTATTTTCCAGAAGATGATGAAGATAGCAAAGGTGGCACAAAGGAGTTTGTCCCTCGTTCTCCTTCCTTTTTTGGGAAGCCTGAAGATGCGGCGGGATTGGCGGCTGGGGAACGGCGTTCTTTCTACATCCGAATAGCGGAACGGTCGATGGCACGTGGTGACCCGGCAAGACATGTCACAGTCCACATGATTGGAATGTTGCGACCTCCAGTCAACAAGAAAGATCCCCCTAAAAAAGGCAAGAAGGGTAAGAAAAACTTGACAGGGATTGTCATTACGTTGGTCCTTCATTTCTCATTTCCCTTTGTGCAGAATGCCCTTCAACGACGACGGGAGGCGGTGACGAGCATTTGCTCGTCTGCGTTGCTCGCCCATTCCGGAATAAAGGGATCACTGAATTGTCTCTTATGGAGGCTGTTCAAGATGAATATGTGACTCGACACCTTCCCGATGGTCGAATCATCTATTCGGACCATAGGATTGCATTCGTGGCTGGCTATCTCACAGAGGAGATCCAAGGACTCTCTGCCTTCAACTTCATTCACCAAGAAGATCTCCCTTGGGCGACTGTGGCCAATAAGCAAAGTGAGATTTAATGACAGTTATTCTTCAAATATAATTGACTATGAGAAAAGCAATATTTTTGATTCCCATGTTTTCTAATCCCCATTATTATTATGGTATTTTTCCTCGGCGCCATCCAATGATACGAGAGTCAAATTCACGCATTCATGTTAATTATCTATCCTCTTAAGCAAATATTGTTTATTAAATTTCAACTCTTATCACCATGTTAAGATAAGCAAAATTCATAACCTATCACACAGGAGAATTTAAACCGAAGGATAACAATAACTTTAATGGTTTATTCAACTTCAAGTTGTTTTATGAGTTGGACAAACAGAAAAACAGTATTTTATTATTATTATTGGTATTCAATTTCTAATTTTAATAAAAGCTAATGGATGATGAATATTCTGGTATTTAATAACCCTAGGTTTCAAACAGTCATCCAGAATGAACCCATCTCCGATTACATTTCCAATTTTGCAATTAAACTTTTACACCCTGACTTTGCACTAAATAAACATCCAAAGAAGCTCCCAATAATGTTGGAAAGTAAATATAGTAAAAGATGCATGTTGGCCTTAAGGTTAAAATGGGATGATGTTTCGACGCAATTTAGGGAAAGTAAATCTTGCTCTCATCGTCCGCTGACTGTTGACATTAGGATATTTATCCTAATGTCAACAGCCAGCCGATGGGAATTTCCAGGGATGAGGGAAAGTGGGGAAATGGAGTAATGGCTACTTTATGACATAGGTGTGTAAAAGATCCGAGAAACAGGTCGACCCATTTTCCCCAAGCAAGAGCTTAAACAGAGAGATGAGGATTGAAAGAGAGTCCAGCTGGTTCATCTCTTGGAAAGACCTTCGATAAGTGGAATGAGTGAATAATGGGTCGTGTTTGTTTGTAGTGTTTAGCAGTGTGGAAGGGCAGGGATATTCCGTCTACAGATTACGTTCAAAAACTGGGACGCTGATCCATCTTAGGACAAGAGGATTCCTCGAGTTCAACAAGACGACCCAGAAGGTGGAAACCTTCGTGTGCATTAACACCCTCCTGACGTAAGTGATCAAATTATTTATCAATTCCCACCAGCCTTCTTTACTCAACAAATTTTAAATCTAATTTGACTAATGTGATTGAAAGCCGTATAGTTTAGGGATATTTCCTTGAGCTTTTGTTCACATTTTAATTGCTTTTTCATTGTTGAGTCTCAGGACAATTACAAAGCTTTTGAAATTGAGTCTCTCTTTCATAGAACATGTATTCTCTTATGTAAGTATAAAAGCTTGTCGAATTTATCAGTTCAAAGGCTTTATTTCAATTTCAAACTTGACGTATTTTCTTGCTTTGAAATGAAATACATTTCATTTTCTAAATTTTATTATTTCCTTGGTTCTACTTTCTAAGTTTCCCTTCTAAATGTAATCTAGAAATCAATAATATAAGAAATATATATAATAATAAATGTTTAGTTCAACTAATATGAATGTAAAGTTTAGAAGTGATTCAATGGAGTCAATGCAGAGAATTCAAATGTCCTTTTGATCCAATTTCAGACCTGAAGAAGGGGAGAAAGAGCTAGAAAAGGAAAGGGAACGAATCACGCCTTTCATAACATTTCAACAAGTGACGACGACTTCGTCGGCGAATGCTGGAACATCGGTAGCTGCCATTGGTCCAGCGCCATCCTCAGTTCCTGCATTGGGTCAGAGTCTCTCACCTGCTGCCTCTACTCAAACCATTTCTCAGACGACTGTCAAGATCGAAAGGGTAAAAAAGGGTCCCAATTGCTCTCCTGAGTCTGGGAAGAGCCTTTCAATTAACGGGGATGTGGAAATGCGGCTCAGCCCGCAAATCTCTTCCCCGACCCTCCAAGGGTCTCCTGAACCGGATGGTCTCTCAAATAACGAAAGGAATTTACCTGGCGTTCTCCGCCCACCCTTGTCATCTCCACTCTCAAACAATTGCGAAGACTCGGTCGTGATTGACACGGAGACGGGGGATGTTTTGCCTCGTCTCAACAAGCGTTCCCTTCCTGATGTGGACGAGATCATGATGGGGTCCAGTCCGAAACGGGCGATTACAATTCCGCTCTTTGCGTCCTTCTCTCCTCTTCATCACTCCCCGGTTCATGGGGTGGGAGGGAAGTGGACGGAGACCACGACGGCGACCACAATTATCTTTGACCAACACCACAATAATGGTTAATTTGGAGCTTACGGGAAATCCACCTCGAGCCCTTGAATAACATTAATTGAAGGAAGAACTCATTGTACAATTTAAGCCGTCTTGTCTGAAGCAGTAATTCAGTTATTAATTCCTCCATTGTTCCTCACTTCCTCGCCAGCTTGAATAAGAAAGAGAAATGACCTGTGGCAATTCTGGGTTTTCTCCTCTTCTTCATGAACCAAAGTATTCGATTGGAAAATCTTAAACAAGATTGAAATGAATAGCGTAGATTGTAATAGCGAGGAAGGGAGGAATTGAATGGTTGCGCTTGATTCAACATCTTTTTCTTCGCTTTATATGTGAGGAAAAATTGTAATTGTAAACTTCTTCAGCCTTCGACTCCTTTCTACAAACGTTTAATTTAACTACTAATTTAGCCTGAGTGTACCTACAATACGATTTAGATAGATTTTAAGGAATTCTACGAGAATTGTTGGAAAACCACAAAGTTGTAGCATATGTATGAAAATGAAATAATATAGTAATATCAGAATTTGAGTTCCTTGAGATAATCCCTGTTATAAACTAAAATACATCACTTGATCTATACAATAGAATAACGATAAGAGAACATACAAAATATTAATTTGAGTTGATATATAAATTTAGATTAGAACAGCGGAAGACAATCAATTTAACTATCGCGCATGGGATAAAATATTTGTATATTGGAGAGAGCATACAAAATATAAAATATTTATTAGAACTCATATTAACAATTGGGAATCCAACTTTAATATTTCTCAGAATTGGATTTCTGTTCAAAGGACAGGAATTTACATGAACTCATTTAACATTAATTGTTTCATTGCTTTCTAGACTCAACAGGGAGTCAGAATTAGACGTTTATTTGAATTGAAATCGATTTTAATTGAGCGCCTGCTCTTTATATCACATTACAATTTACATAATATTTCAATTCCCTCTTTTGTCAATTAAATTTGGCAAATATTCATGTTCTAATTTTCAACGCAATTTTAACAATGTTTTTATTTCAAAATCAGAATCACATCAGCAAACATTATCAAGGAGGCATTTGAGGCGAAATATTAATTTGACTTTTGTATAATCTTTTACTTTCATGTGCCAGCCACTAATGAGACTCAGAATCATAAAATTGAGTTTTGTATTACAAATGATAATGCTGGGTCGAAACATTAGATTTGTAAAATGAGACATTGAGACTCCTTAATTGCGCCCGTCTAAAATACATGGGATTTTGTCATATCCGAGAATGCGCCTATCCAAGAAATCAAATAATTATTAAAATCAATCAATAAACATAAAATAACTATAAAAATACTTTAATTTGGTTTCTTGCATAGGCGCATTTCCTAATATTAATTTAATTCTAAATTAACGCACAAGGTTGTAGTTCATGAGTAGGGAACCCTGTGCGCAGTATTCAAACTTTTAGGGGATTTCGCGACATTGTCGGGTTTAAATCCTTTACAAATCTAATGTTTCGACCCTGCAACTATCTTTACTATTATATTTCAATTGTGTGTTATATACAGATATATTGGTTTGAGAAATTTAAGGCCTTAGATAAAATATTTGAGACATAGGGGATTACATACAAGAATAAATTCTAATTATTAGAAACCCTATATATTTTCAGAATTATCAATTTCATTTAATTTTAAATATTTTATGTATTTATATTATTAACTACATAATCTTATAATATAGGTATATCAAGATAACCATTCTAAAGAATCCAATCTATTCGGAATTTGTTAAATTTTATATATTTATAATGTAGGTTAACAAATTACACTCATGCTCATTTAATTCACTTAATGCCTTTTTGAGTTGTTGAAGATGCCATATTTGATGATTTTTTAAGTATTTCCTTAAATCCCTCGTTGTATTTCAATTTTTAATGATTTTTGGATAATTTTTGTTAAGAATACAAATAAAATTACCAATTGGGGAATATTGTTGAGAATCGTTAGTCTAAATTAAATAGGAATTGATCCATAAATGAAAAGTGTACAAAATGAGTTATTTCTACAGAAAATCAAACTGGAATGAGTTTGAGAGAGTTTAAATGAGAAAATCTCCTATATAATTAAATAATTACACACTACATACATGAATACATACAGTACATACATAATACAAAGATTATACTTGATATATAAGGCATATTTTACACTGATGATGAATGTAACTAATTATGTGGCTTACGATTTAGACTTTAAGGAAATGTTCGATAGAGGTGTGAATTGTTGAATGAGTAAATGTGGGATCTCTTGTGAGGAAGGAAATACTAATCATACAGTTTATCTTGACACTACAAGTGTTCTTTCTATGCTTTTCATCCACCTAAATTATACAAATATTATATAATATATATATATATAAACATCATTGCGGTATGATATAGACATTTCTATATAATAGGTTGGAGTTGGAGCTCAAAGAGTTTAATAATTAGTTGGATGAAGTTGTTAGTTCAACATATTTAACAGTGATTTATATTCTAATTTCTCATTTTGTTTCTCTAATCTGTAAGAAAATGTACCGACAAGACTGAACTATAAATTATTAATGGAGAGACCCGCATTATTCAATATTTTAAAACGATTAAATTTATTGTGTGCGAATTGTGGTTATAAATATATATTAAATCCCTGAATAAAAATCCACACATATATTCATAGCTTATACTTACAAAGGAAGAGTATAAACAAAACTTATATAACCTCAGAGGTTTGAAAAATAACAATTTATAATAATATAATTAAGAACTCCAAGTTTATTTGTGTCGAATAATGTTGGGGACTTTTCAGATAGTAATTGCCTGTTAATTAATCAAAAGATTCATTTTGATGAATTTATAATACAATGCTCCAAGATATTTTCTCGATGCCTGTAGGAAAGTCTTAGATTGCAGGTTATATAATATAATGAAGCTTAAATTTCGTACATTAAAATAAGACTGATAAGAAATCTTGTGAAATGGTTGCTAATTTAAAGATTGATTAACATACGCCATTTTTAAATCAGTCATGGGCAGGTTAGAAATATGATTAATATTATTATCATAGTTAGGTTAGGTTAGGATATGATTTACCTTTCTTTTTAGCATATACTTATTCTACGATGCTGTTCTGTTTCCCTTCTCGCCTCTTAAAAGTAAAATAAAGGAGACTCCACTTAAATAACTATTAAGAATATATAGCTAAATACTTCTAAAGATATAGCCACCTTCATTCGTCGTATGTATTATTTCCTTTCATACATACTTATTTAATCTCGGACAATTAAAGCTCAATAATTTATAGTTTTTATAAGTTAGAATTTTTTAAACATTTCAAAATATTTTTTACTTGTATAAATGAGTTGATTGATAGTTCATATGTATCGTTCAATTCTTTTAACAAGTAACCGAAATGTGTTATAAATTTTCTGGGCGATGAATGATATTATTTCAAATGGAATGAAATTTTATTGTCTAATCATTTAATCCTGTAGTGGAAGTGCAATTAATGAAGGCTGAATTAACATTTAAAACCAAAAATTCTGTTAATGCTTTAAATTTAAATCCGTTGAGGTCCAAAGAAAGCGTTGAAGAAAGCTTTAACCAGGGACCTATTTGATAAACGCCATTTAGGAATCTAACTTCGGTCAATAACCTTACAAAACCAAATTTAGTTGCTAACAAGTACACAATTTATTTGCACATTTATATAATAGAAAGCCATCTAATTACTTTAATCCATTTACTTATGTTGGATAATTTACATTAAATAGGCTTTAATTCTGTTGCCAATATAACCGTAAAAAAGTATATTTATACGTAAACAATAATAAATTTAGTTATATAATCACATTAATAAATAAAACAGGTTGGAAGTATTGAACAGGTCCAATAAGTAACTTCAATATTCATTACAATTATATAACTATAAATATTGAGTGATTTCTTATGTTGGTAGTTTTATCTTCTTCTTGTACATGTTGATGCAAAATGTTGCATGCTTCATGCAAATAAATATTTATGTTCTAATTATTGTACGTAAAGAAAGTAGCTGACACTAATGAATCAAACATAATAGAAACTTTATTATTCAGATGTTAAACCTTCTTATAAATGAACGAAGCTGAGGAACAATTTGAATTTATGCAGTTAGGTCATAACAGTTTGAAGAAGGGAAATTATTATGGCTATGTCGGAGAAACTTTTGAGTGTTGAAATTGATTCATTTATTAATAATAATTAATGTTTATTATACATATAAAATAGATATGCCGTGTGAACTGCAATTGCATAGAGTTAGTCTTCAATTTCATTAAAATGACAAGTTTCGTATATGGAGAACAAAAACAGGTGGTGGAAACAGAAGTGAAAACATTTAAAATGTTTCAATTGTTAAAAATTACTTTGCCTAACCTGACTTAACCTACCCTGCCCTGAAAGCCACTCGTGTTTGTTCTCTATATCCGAAATTGGTCGAAACAAAGCCCTATGAAAAAATATCCTTAATAACTTGTGTCTCTATATATGCGTGTGAATGAGAATGAACCTACGAAATGAAATAAAATTGATCATTTGTTGCTAAAAAACATTTTTTTTTCTTAATATATACATACTTAGGTATATGCATCTCATCTTTCATATAAAGACGTTCACTGTGAAAAATAAATTAATATTTGCTGAGTGAAAGCTGTTTCTTATATTTATTATTTACGTCAAATATTAAAACAATAATAATATATTTTACACAATAGGTTTGTAGTATAATATTATATAATATAATCATATGTATACTTCTTTATGTACATATATACATATATTCAAATATAAATTATTCAAGAAACGGCATGTACTGTTAAATATCATACATAACGTTGAATAGCATAGGACACTCCCTGGAATGAACCGATAAATGCCTTTATACTGGGGATCAATGGAAATAACGCAGCTAAATCACACAGACTACATTACATCCTGATCCTTTCCTATAATCATTTTAACAAGTCGGTATACTTGATATATAATATACTAATTGTAAGTATATTAAATAAATTGCCAATGGAAAGCAAAAGTCAAAAATTGAAACATTTGGTTGAAAATGGGCCATGAGTACAGTAATCGCCTGGTATCAGTATAAAGGTATTTGTTGGGCATTCGAGGATGTCTGGAGCTATACGACGACGACTTGTCACTCACTTATAAATATTACGCGAATCGTTAAATTAAAATTATGTTCGTATATTTAGTATATTTACATAGATACATTATATAGGTAAGTACGGTACCGTACTCGAGTGTTATAATAGTCAAAAACAATAATTAAGTTCACAACAGCGGGATATCTTCGAGGCATATTTAATCGGATAATTCAATTTGTGAGTCATTTAAGACATCGTTCAAAGTAAGTCGTTCCAACGTAGCCGCCTCTCATAGCTTTCATAACATTGGACTCGAAGAGTCGACGGTTCGATTGAAGGACGTCAGCGGCTTCCTTGTTCAACGGATCTTCTGGATTTGGCTCCTAGGGTAAAAAGAAAATTTGTTTAGTTATAAAAACGATTTAGATTACAGAAATGGTACAAAGGCGTATACTCAATGCATTAGATTATATAATTAATGAAATATACACGTATTCGGCATTAGCAATTAAGTGTCTTGTAAATCGTCTTAACGTCATTATGAACATATTAATTCTTTTATCATCAAGGAAAATTTTTAGCTCTAGGCCTTGAAATGTATTACATTACAACGATTATATTATGTAATTTATTGTTATCAGAAATTACTCTGTTGAATAAATGATCTGTGTAAAAATGCTTAGATTAGAAATTTCAGGCTTCTTAGATTCAATTATCGATTCTCTTGAAATCATAAAAGAAATTATACGTTATCATTATTTTTTATTAAGCCTCCTTCCTTAGATTTCAAAAATGTTATAACAAACCAAAACTAATAAACATAAGTCTTGTAAAGAATATCTGAGTCTGGATGTATTGGATTTCAATTTTGAAATGGTAAAGTGATAAACTAATGTTAACTGTTTTAGATTAAATATAATGATAACACTAGCGAGTCGCTTAAACCTCACAGGGGTCAATGGCTTTGATGAAAGGAATCTAATTTTTATTACATTTTGTAATCCGATCCTGCCTCAAGTGTTTAAAATAAACTATAATTGTCAAATTCGTTATCGCTAAACAGAAATAACAATAGATTGAATTACCAAGAATAAGTATTGGAGACCGTAAACAATGGAGTTGACAGTAAGGACGGGCTTCCAATCTTCCCTCAAGATATTTAGACACACATTTCCCTCGAGGTCAATGTTCGGGTGGTAAACATGAGTCTCACATTTGACTTTGGGAGGCTCATGAGGATAGTTGGCTCCGATCCGAAAGTTAAAGAAAAACCTTCCACCCTTGTAAAACCCTTCATCGGGACAAATGATGAGTTTAAAATTTAAGAGATCATCTGGATCTGGAAAGTCTGTTGAACAGGTCTTGGGTAGATTGAGTTCATTCAAATCTGAAAGGAAAACAAGGCCATTTGAACCATTTCCCTATGGTTTTAAATTAGCTAATTTGAAATTAAGGTACTCCATCAATGTCCTAATTATCTTAGTTCACCTTTCATTACACGGAGTTGAGCTGGAGAGGCTCGCTTGGCCGACGAAGTTGACGAGGGCACGGACTCGCCCTCCTTTTTCTGCTGTTTCAATGAGAATAATTTGATCATCCTGATTCCTGACCCTTGACACCCCGACTACACTCGTTCCTATTCCGATGGTGGTCGAAGGAAAGGTCGACGGGCGGATGATCCAAACACTTTAAATGACCCTAAAGAGCTTATTTACAAGTTTAATGACCGAAGGGTCGGGTGGAAAACATTCAGGGAGAAACAATATGAAGTGGAATGAAGTGAAAGTCGGAGGACGATCCGCCCTGCCCCCTACGTCCCCTGCCCGCAAACAATTCACGATTCAAACTAAATGACGATTTATTTTAACTTTTTTTTACACAAACGTGCAAACCACAATTTGTTTAATATTAATTATTAATCACGTTTAAAAGACTGGGAAGTGGAATAACCGTTCCTTAGAGAATTTATTCTCTAACGTAAGTTCAGTGAATAAACCATTAAAATTATTAACATTTTATTTCCGGTAAGGACTACTCTTAAGATTGAGAATCAAATTACAATTTTGTTATTGGAATTTTCAGATCTGGTCAAAATGTTATCACATTGTTTAAGGACGCTTAGGGCTTTATCGAATAATTTAACTAATGGAACTGTAATGATACCACAACGAACGATCATGATGTCTTCATTGTCTAATAAAGAATACCGATGGTTAAATTACAATGAAACAACGTTTCCGCCACAGGAAATGACCGAGCAGAGAAGACCAGCCGTAAGGAAAACTATATTATTTAAATGTTAATAATTAACATAATAATAGGTCCAGTTCTAGTATACTCGATATTTGTTTAAATTTGGGTCGCGAAAAATTCCTATTAAATTTCCCGAATTCAATTTCAATCTGATTTCATTTTTTTATTTCAGTATGTTTGTCATATGAATGAAAGCGTTAAATACAGTCCTGACAAACTCTGGTATCCAGCTGTATTTGTTCGTGGGATGTCAATTGATGAAGCCTTAAGACAACTTGATTATGTCAAAACCAAAGGAGCGTACATTGTTAAAGAAACTTTACTTCAAGCAAGAGAACTTGCTGTAAAAGAACACAACGTCGAGTTTAAGACGAATTTGTGGGTTGGTAAGTTCAATTAACTTGAACGAATTCATTGATTTTATTAACAAACCTGACTTATAATTGTTATTACAATTAAACGAATGATGTTTTATAAAACATTGTTTTTTTTATTTTTTCTCTATTATAACGAACATGATAATTACTATCATAATGATAATAGACAATGACCGTTTTCTATTTAATCCTTTTCATTTTTGTTTTATATGTATTTATAAACCACGAGGGTGTTAATATTACGCTCGATTTATTGATATTTAATTATAATGGTGAATCGGAATAACAATGACTCTTTTATTATTTGTTTCCAGCTGAGTCCTTTAGTTGCAAAAGTGTCGTCATAAAAGGGCTAAGGAGACATGCGAGAGCTCGTTTTGGAATCGTTAAATACAAATACGCTCATTACTTTGTTCGATTAGAAGAGGGATCTCCTCCAGAAACTTATTATTTGCCAAAACCTCTTGATGGCCCTTCACTACTTGAAGAATGGATTAAGGAGAGAAGACAACTTCAAATCACTACTACTTATTGAACCATAAGTATGTCAAATTTATATACATGCATTTAAGTTTATCGTAAATAGTAATAAAAATTTGTGGATAATTCTTTATTTTATACTCATGCTTTTTTATTATTCACTATACAAGAATAATTAATAAAATGCATTTTACTTCATAAGTTCAAAATTTTAGTTAACTACCAATTTGAATTTTCATATTTAAGTTTCAAGTTCTATCGCATTTCGCAATACTAACTAATGATTATTTTATGATTTTATTGGCATTTGATAAAAGTAACTTTATTCAATTTCATAATTTAACAATAATAAAAATGGAAATTTTTTTATAATTGGCTACATTATTACATATCTACTAGTTGGTGTTTTAACACAACGCAGTTGAATTGATTAAAATTCATGTATAAGCGAACGGTCTACATATACCGATACATTATAAAGTATAAGTATATAATACCCTCGAATATAACATACCTAGGTACGTATAATATCAACAATAATAATTATAACAAAAAGATCTGTAAAATTTCAACACAATTGAAATAAGATATAAGTATACGAATAATATATAAAATAAATGAATAATATTACTAAAAGTTAAATTGGGTCAAATAGCGTGAAAACAACTTAAATTGTTTTTTATGTTTTTTTCATTTTCGTTGATTTAATCGAATATAACCTAGATATTTTGATATTTACTATAAGCTACAAGGTTGTTAAACTCGTGAGAATAACATGTTCTCTTCGTTTGTGTATATTAGTATATTACTACTCTATATATGTAAATAACAATCTGACAAGTGATCTGACAAGACATTTATACAATATTTTTATTGATAACGCATAAATACTATACATTCATATTATGTATGGTATATAATAGTATATCATATCAAATTACTTCATTGACTATCAAGTTCGAGTAACTGTAGTACTAATAGATACATCTATAAATGTTTCTGGGGTACATTGTTCTGAATTTATTTGTTTAACCTAACAATGCAAAGTTATTAATTTGGTCTTGTATTATATTATTTAATTTGACCTATTAATTATATATAATACATAACATGTTAGGTATGTATTTATCATTATACAAAGGTTTAACTAAAAAGTATAACTGTATGTATGTAGCATGTCTCTGCATTACTAATATTTATAGACGCATCTTCATATCATGTTCAACATCTTATGAAAGAAAACATCTTTTTAGCACTTTTATTCATCCTTCATAAATATGAACATAATGTGTAAAATGATTAATTCTGCAATATTGGCAAGTTAAAAATTAGTGCGAGAACATTTTCCATTTCAATTACTTTTTTATCGAACAAAACATCTTACCATAACACATCTTTATAGAGTATTTCATAATATTGTAAGATTTGTGACTTGAAAATTGTAAGATTTTCTAACATTTTGGGCAAGCAATTTGTTAAGATACATTTTTGTAAAATGGTTTCACCTTCGCAATCATTTTAAATTTAATACTTTTCAATTGCTGAAGAAATGGTGTTGTTGAGTAGTTAAATATATTTGCGAATTCTCGAATTTTTATAATAATGTACATGTTTATACTTACTGTAATCTACATAGACGTTGGACTACTTTTAAACTTATAAGTCTAATACTCATACTAACTTTAAATTTAACTAATATTAAAATTTGTTTTTATCACTAGTGCATATTCGAAAGGACTTGATGCACCTTTTTGCTCTTTCTTACCTCTGCTCTTATGAATAGTATATTATTAAATATACCCGTCAAGAAATAAGTATTTTAAGGCAATTATTGTGTTAGTGTTTAAATTGGCTCATTGACGCGTTCTCATCAGTGTAATTCGTGAGTTAAGGTAGGAATCGAATATCCTATATCACTACAGTACTACTTAAAAGTATAGTACATTGCTTTAAAACAATTGGGTCTCTACCACAATTTCCTTTTAGCCATGAAATATTTTAAATACCATGAAAGGAGAAAGATTTCGAAGCAGATATTCTCATTTGTAAATACGAAGTAGCTATATAATATTATATTAAATGCAATGTGGCTGATTAGATACTCTCTAATAAATAAGCAATAGTGTGCATATTTTGTACTTAATGTAAATTAATATATAGAATACGAAATATAATTTGTACTGAAATTTTGGTTTTACGTCAATAGCATTTTACAATTTTGCAGTTTGGATTGTAAAAACGCAACAAAGGGTTTGTCAGCGAAGCACACTTTCACTATTTATATTTGGTTATATATTTTCGAAAAATGATTATCTATTGTAGGTACACATATTCCATTGTAATTCATAATCATGTATGTTATGCATAAATACTTTAAATAAATCTGGTCTAATTACTATTAGGCGTATGAAGGTACAATGCAATCTTACTAACTGATAGATTTTTCTATAAAATAAATATATGTATGTATTTGTGTATACTTATTTAACTGATCCACTAATTTGGTTTACGAGCCTATTGCGTTTTACATTAAATTAAATTCTGAGGATTTATTACCTTTTAGTATTAATCATATATTTTTTTATTGATGAAGAATTAAATTAAATTATTTCTTATATGTACCTGTACTGTATTATCTTTCACAGTATTTGTTTTACTTTGGTATATTCTACCTGTATAGGTACTTATAGGTTTCATACTAGGTAATCTGAATAGTGATATAGCGCTGAAGACGAAGAGATTGAATTTTGGAAGAAATAAACTGGCGATAATATATTATAGATTGAACATTCAATGTTCAATCAACCTGTTTAAATATCAGTTGTAACTTATAACATACAAGTAAATTACCATTTAAGTGAGCAAGTTCCAAACTTGCGAGTTCTTCCAGTCTCTACTGAAGTCGGTGAAAGAAAATGGGTATGAAGATGAGCGGTAATAAAGATGGTCCATTGTCAATACCTCCATTGCAGAGGTCAGTGAGGCAATCGCATTTCACTTCAAAATGAGTCTTGTGCTTGATTCCAACGCACACATCTTTGATGACTCGTCCACTCGTTTCCAAACAGTTTCGATAGAAATTGGTAAATCCTAAAAAGTCAATTTTAATTTATTAAATCATTGCCAATTTAAACTATACATACAATATTACAATAAGAATAACTTTAAGGCATTAAAATTTTAGAATGTTTGAGACTTGTGTTTCCTTATCATATTAAATCATAACATCTTACGTTACATATCACATACGAGAATGATAAGTTCAATATAAGTATAAGTAAGAGTAGAACCATATGGAATAATGTGTATACTTAACTAAGTACGTCACAGGAGTCTCATGGAGCTGCACAAGATTGTTTATTTAAAATGATTATCTTGGCAAAAAAGCGACTAAGGAATAAAGAGTATTTGGTGTATATAAAGACTCAACATTTATTGCCCTTTGCCCTTTGCAAACTAATACTAACACTACACTAATGGTAAGTATTAAGAAGTTAGTTTGAGAGTATATGACTGTTTGAGTCACAGTGATTTGTAAGATCTTTTGCTCCTTCATGCTCCACCTCTTAATTGATGGTCGTTTAGTTAAAATAACAATGAAGGTCTAAATAACGTTTTGTTAATGGGATTTGAAAAATGACCAACTTTCATTTGGTGAGTTTCGAATTCCAACGCTTTCGCATCCTCCATCGCAATCTACAATTGTCGCCATGAGCGGATTGAAGTTATTGGTTGAACAAGCATCTGTTAATTTCGGATCCTGCTTGGAAGAATTGGACCAGGAACAGACGTAACAGCTGATTTTCGACTCCACCCTATGTTCCCCGATGAGGCTGAGTCCGAAAATAAGTCCAATCAATGCCTCCCACATTTTCCCTATTTATCAATCGGATCCATTAACCCTTGAACTTGTAAAACCAAAGAATTGAATCTAATTCTAAATACGTGCTTGGTTCACAAATGAACTCGTGCCAATGTTTACAAACTCTCGTGAAAGCCATGCAAGAAAGGTAAAATGAATAAAGAACTGGAATAAACTTTTACCAGAAATTGAAACAATGGTCTCGGAATAATAAATGAAATATAATGAGGTCCGAAGTAGTGGGTCGTTGATCGAATGAGTAACTAAGGACTGAGTTTATTGATCTGTCCGGCGGCTCGGCCCTTTGACGCCGGGGCTTTGGGATAAGTGTAAAATTGCGTCGTAGGGTTGCGTCTGAAGGAGGAACATCTCTGCATGTAAGTTGAGTGAATGTAGGACGAGTCCAGAGGAGGAATCTCCATTCGCTTCACATGCTGATCTGTCCCCGTTTAAAAGGAAATCTCTGCTCCTTTGATTCCCTTTTGATTCCCTTTCATTCCTCCTTGTTGATGTAAGGGAAGTGGGATGAAAAAACGGGGAGTTGAGATGAAAGAGAGAAAGCCACATTTTCTCAACATTCGACAGTTTTACCTTTGGAGTTACAAAGCTGGCCCAAATTGATTTTCTTTTCCATTTAAGATGGATTAAAAGTAAGTCATACGACAAGGCCGGATGGAACTGAAATGTCTACTAACTACACAGGTTGCATGATTAAAATATGATGATGATTGTGGCGTCTCTGACGACTTGACGGATGAAGGAGGACTGAGGAAAACCACAAGGGAAATCAAAGCAGGACCTCTTCCCTTTTGTAATAGTAATAACGGCGTATGTGTACCTACAACATTTATTCACTAAAACCCGCCGACCTCCGGAGAATTTGCGGTGGAGTTCAGCCGCCCACCCGCATCAAGGGAACCATCAATTTGTGCTTATAAGTCTCAGGCCCACATTACGGATCGTTACAGAAGGTAGATTACATGACAAAATGAATAAAGGAATAAGTTGCATTCTCTTCATTTTTTATTCGAATAAGAATATACGGTGGAGGACATTCGTAATTGTACAACTATTTCAATTCTTCAAGGTGTAGTGATGGGTGAATATGTGAAGCATCAAAGCGAGTTTATGAGGGAAAGTGAAATAAAAGGCGGCTAGAGAAAATTTAAAAGAAATCATAAAAGTTGAATGTCAATTAGCAAATTATTTTTTATCCCAATTTACTAATTTCAGTTCTCTAGGTTGATACACTATAATAATATTTATAATAAACTCTTTTTTGTAAACATTTCTTTACTGCATCTATCTTTAAAATCTTAAATCCCCATATTTTTAAGAATTAAGTGTAAGTGGGAATAATATTTATGAACTTGTAAGTTAATTTCTAATAAAATATTTTTCGTTCTACTAATGTACTTCAATATACAATATGTCAGTACTTGACTATAGAGACGAATTCTAATATACTAATATAAGACTAATAATTAATGCAATAAAGTGATTGTGGCTTTTCACTTAAAATCTATTGATTTACTGCTTAAGAATTATCAATGCACATCTAAATATTTATTTTAGTTAACTATCGGTTAAAAGCGTGTATTTTTTCACCTTGCATTTCTTTTAATCATCTACGCTTCATTACGCTTTTGATATTATTACAGATACTTATATCTATTTCTTGCTTTTAGACCTAATACAAATACTTTATATAGGTATAATATACCATAATGTAATACCAAGAAGTTCTATTCTAGTAAATTACAATAGTTAACTTTAATACTGTATAGTATATCATTAGGCTTAACAAGGTTCATTCCCAATTATGAGGGGATTTCTTCGGCGTAGAAAACCTCTCTCATCAGATCATTAGTAAAGATTCGTAGAAGAATTTAGCGGTCGTTCTTTTCTCCACGTAATGTACAAGTTGAAGGAAGTTAAGTCTTTTAGAGATCTTTATTAAAAGGACATTCCTTCTAACCCGACTGATTCCGCCAATTCCAAGTGTTTCTTCCATTTCTTTTCCATAAATCCCTCTCTTTGTCAATCCACTGGATCCTCGAGGCATTCAGTGAATCAAATGACTCGTTTCTCTTTTCTGTTTTTATGTAATAGGGCAATGGGGATTCTTTTCACTAAATTCTAAAATATCCTCCTGTTAAACTGATAATTGAAATCCTTTCACGTGCTAGCTTCAATAATTTGTCTCAATCCACCCTAAAGCAATATTTGCCAACTTTCTACAAGCTACCAACATGTTTATTACGGAAACATATTTAAATATGTATTAAGAAAAAGTAACCAAGTTAATGTGTGTGAAATCTACTTTGTAAAAGATTCTCATCAAATACCTAGTTGCAATAAATTAAATTATATGTGTACATAGTTGTCATTAGTTAACCAATTCTGATGATTCTAGATCGTAATCCTTTATTCATCGTAATTACTCCATAATCAATAATAATATATCAAAATCGTTTAGGGTACTTTAACTACTATGTATATGATTGTTATATTGTGACTGTCTGGATTTTATTTGACGCAATTTAACAAACGTCTTAATTCAAATAATTAATACATATTCTGCAGTACGCTTTGTTTTTTAACATGGATGATTGAAAATATTATAACGTATGGCTATATTATACTTGACCACATCGGAGATCATGATAAATTGCAGTGAAACAAAAATGGCTGGATAAATCCATTTATTTGCAGCATTTAGGGCAAATTGTTAAAAGAGAAAGTGAGCGTAAAGGAATCAAATTATCAGTTGAGGCGATTGAAAATTATTTTTACACACCTATTTTATATTTAAATTCAATAATTTGGCAATTCTATTTATTAAGTGTAAGTTGTGAAGTTTTTCCTAAGAATAATTATTACACACCTATTAGATTAGTTCACTTGTCATTATTTTAACATTATCTACTAGCTATAATATTAATATTATCTTAATTAGAAATAATCTGCAGTTTTGATAAAAAATATGTAAAGAAGAAAATTTATCAAAGAATGGGTGATATACATTAAAATATTTTTACACAAGGTGAACAGTATTGAGTGAATTGAATTTTCTATATGGAATAAAATGTTTAGGGTTGAAGATGCTGCAAGAACGGGGCCGGCCGGCCATTAATTAATTATAGAAGCGTAGAGTGTAACTACGGGCTTTGGGAATTGTTCGGTCATTTTCGGCCAGGGGTGAGGTCCGAGCCCAAATATTTCCCTTCGTCGATGGCCGTGAGAACATCACGGTAGTCGCAAGAGTGAGACAAACCAGCATTCAGCAAACACGTCCGTTTCCTTTTAACAAAATCAATTACAATCTTACTTTCTAACAAATACTTTATGTCAATTAAAGCAACAAAACCCCATTGATTTATCAAATTATGTAATGTGGGGAAATGAGATGCCAACTGATGTTTACTATAAAGATTAATTCTTATAACTTTTAGACCTTCAAATTACTTTTTGAGGCTTTTTTCATTTTTACCATTTGTAGTTCACATTTATATCCTTTTAAAATTCCATAGTATTATGCGGGCCCATTCAGGATGAATTCCAAACTACGTAAGTCACTTAATAATATGTATACTATGTATGTATGTATGTATGTATGTTTTAATCCTGTTAAGTATGTACAACATGTATTATTTTCATATTATTAGTTACTGCCAGTATATTATGAATCATTATATTTAAAATAAATTTAGATTCTTAATACACAATGTGTATTATAACAATAAGCTGTGAAATTTTTAAGCTAAAATACTTATTAAGGTCATCGTTATAACGAACAATTAAATTTATGAAATCTGTAAATGAAGTTTAATTTTATATGTGCGAAAAAATCTATATTTTTTACATTTTACCTGTTCATATTAGGTACTAGTAATAATAGTGAATAAGTTTATGAACACACTTGTAATCAAATAATTTTAAAATTTTGATAATAATTTGTTTGGGCAAATTAAGGATTTTTCTTTAATATTTACAAGTAAATGGTTTATAAGAGCCAATTTGTACAAACTAAAAATTTCTTAAGTTTCTATGCTCTAGTATTGGACCCTTGATTGGACAAGTTTTGCAGATATACTACACACGCCTCCCTTCGTAAGGGAAATTATTCGCCTAATAAAAGAGGAAAAAGAAAGTCAATTGGGCGAGAAAATAAAATTACATATGGAAGATTGACTTTCTAATCAATCTTTTATATTTAATTAAACTCATGCTCCGATTCATCATTCATAAATTGAGTTTTGAGAGATTTCAAATGAGAATTCATTAAGCTCACTAACGAACTTAAAATTTTATTTCTTATTCAAAACCATTCTAACATACACATAAAAGAAAAATTCTTACGAAGAGTTTTGTGATTTAAAAAGAATATTATTATAGAAAGAGAATTAAAGGTCATAAGGTATTTACAAATAATGTTGGTTACCTAGCTACTCTATATATTATATAGAGTATGTACTTGATACAAGTATTATAAAACTTGAATACTCTTTCAACATTGTATTGTGTTGCTTATTGTTGAAACGCTTAATAAAATGGATTTAAGAGATTCATAAATGCTAGACTACTTAACATATAATCAATATTATTGAGAAATGGAAATCTACTTTATTCTGTATTTACCTATTCGATCAATTTGTGTTTGTCATTTTGTCATTGAGAGGCCTATAAGTAAGAAAATAAGTAAAGAAGAGTGACGTGCGAATGTACGAAGAAAGAAGCCACCTCATCCATTTACCATTTTCTTTACTTTTCAATCCAAGGAGTTTGTGTAAGAAAATGAAGAAAGTTTTTTCATTCAACATACTCTATCTCAATAAATGAGCTTGACACTTATGATTGAAACAATTTTAAAGAACGTCATTCTTTATTGGAAATGCATCAATCTAGTCAATTTATTTAAACATTCTGATGAGCTATTGTTATTATTTATTACTATGGAATGAGGAAAATGATTTATGATTTATATTTTACCAAATTTCAAAAAAAGGTTGTATAGTTACAATATAAATATGTATGCGTATTATACCTAATATTATATAGGTATTCGTATGTTATATGATACGTAATATGCATTACAAAGCAATATGGGCAACAAATATAAAATTGTAAACAGGATGCAATATGTAGCAATTATAATATAAATTAGGACTTACATCTTTGGTTGTTCATTTCCATTCCATTGTGGCTTCCTCATGTTTTCGAGCGCGGAAAGGAGCATAAGTTTAGCCAACACCCTGAATTCATTTATTTAAAAATTAAAAATTTTGATCATTGTTGGACAAAAAATTGGAAATTGGCGTCAAAGAACAGTTGAAATACCTAAGTACTATAATTTATGCTTTTTTATATGCACTGGTTATGATTTTATTTAGGATAATGGATAATTATAGGCATTTGTAGTGTAATACTTAGCAATATTCACTGTCAGACTTAACATACGAATTTCCCTGCCATGATAATATTATAAAAGTCAATTTCATGGCATTTATGTTTTTAGTTTATTTACAACCTAAAGCTAGTGTCCTATTAAGTATATCTTCATGTTGAGAATTTCTAAAACAATTTTATTACTAATTGTAAATTTCAACTTCCATTTATATTATTTTTTGATCAAACTGAATGCAAAAAATACACAGGAAGTAATATTGTACAGGTATTTAGGTACTTAATGTTAAATAATTATAAAATATATTTATAGTATAAGCATGCCAATCCAAAGCACCAAGATGAACTTGAAGGTTGATATTTATTTCCTATTCACGTTATACAAAATGTTGGAATTGAAAAATGGCCATTTCATATTTTACTTTCCTAATGTTTCAAATATTTAATATAAATGCTTAGTAAGTTTAGTTCAAAAGCTTGCTGAAAGGTCTTTTAATGAATATGATGAGTCAAAAAGAAAGATGAGTGTCTAGGGTAAGTAATTTGAAATACCTACATTTAATGAAGACACGAAACATGCACGGCATTTCAATCATATTCACCTTTTCTAAATATTCATATAGGTATCTTGTTAAATATTAATATGAGATCTTTACTAAAATGCTTTTCTCTGACAGACCAATTTATTTTGTTAAATTACACTTTAAAATAAAACATAAAGCGAGACCATAAAAATGCTTTACATAAATTTGTATATTAAAAGCCATTCCCAAGATTGAATTTAAAAATTATAACCGTTCCAAATATCAAATGAGGGGAAAATAATTTCTAGATTACAATTCATATGTAGTACTGATAATGATTACAATAATCCTATACTGTTGTATTCTCTTTTAGTCTCTGTATATAATGTATGTATGTACAGTGAAATTTAATATCCCTACTAATATACCCACACATATTAAGTATCCATACATATATTATAATTACTTACAATGTATTATGTTAGTACATAACGTACGCAAAATAATGAATTTAACATGTCTAACTTTTAATTGAAATTTCGGGTATGAACTTCTACTACCAGACAAGCAACCTGTTACAGTCAACCTTTGTCTATTTTATTTCAATTATGAACTTCTGAGGATAAATTCCTGATCCCCGAACAAATTAAAATAGCTAAATCACAGAATTCGAAGAATTTAAAACGTATCTTTCATATTGAGATCAAGATAATATACCTTTAAATAATATTATGTATACACTACACTATTGACTAAATAATGTACATAATAAATTCACAAATGTAGTTACATAATCGTATAGTCATTCAATTTAATCTAATATCTCGAGGCTCAGACTTTGAGGAGGAAATTAATACTTTACATCCCTATATCCATTATGTCTTAGAAATGTTGAGAAAATCTCAACTTTGAAATTATTCACAAGGAGTTGAAAATTAAGGTTAATGAAAATTGAAATTCCGTTTATTGGGAGTGAAGTTTGAAGAAAGGAATTTGAATTTGACATTTAATTTTGTATTCAAAGGGCGGACTTCACCTGCTTTCGACGTTCTGACCGAGCGGGTATGCCTTTGGAGCAGATGAGTCTGTGAAGAGATGTTGTTGGCCGCCCTCGAGGGGAAAGGCCGCCACGGAGAAGGCGAATGAGAGGAGAACCCCCGCTACCACCGCCAGAATTTCCTTTGCCATCCTTGTCGACCTGAGAGAGGAAATCGGAGAGGTGAGATGAGAAGTGGTCGTGGTGGTGGTGTTGAGAGAGTCGAGTCACCGGGTTTCGCCCTACGGACCTACATCCCCCTTTTATACTTTCTTCCCTGGCAAGAGCGTCGGTCCAAGACGAGACAGGTGGTCCCTGCGAATCCGCCATCAATTCCCCACGAACGGCGACCCTGCACCATATCTTTTTATTGCTTTCTAACATTCACCTCGGACGTAGGTGAATCCTCGACAGATCTCCCCTTATCTCCCTCACTCTCCGCATTTTACCACTCTGGTCATGATTGAATGTGGACGTTAGTATCTACGTATTCCTTCTTGTGAGGACATCCACCCACACTCGGCAGCCGCTTTTAAAACACGCTGAAATCAACAATGACATTTGGGACCTCTCCATTAAAACCCCGTGCATTCTGAGGGCCAACAAGAATTGAAAGGCAACTTAACAACTTTTAATGGAAAATAATAAAGAGGAAGGAGAAAACATTTATTAGATGAACGTAATGAGCATTAGCTATCTAAAAATAAAATAATGAAAGAGCAAATATTTGACTTTTGATAATTTGGACTTTTTTTTAATTATTACAGCTTTGCTTAACAAATCATAAGAGTGGATTAAAGTCAATTTGAAATTTATTCACATTACACATAGATAGAATTATAATGGAGATGGACAATGACAATGCAAATGGACAGGTTTTTACAAAAATACAATACTACCTACATTATGTACGCTAAAATATTGGGGGGTAATGGTTAGTGTTATTAAATTAAGTAACATATTTAACATCAATTTATCCAAAAAGCATATTTGGCAAACATAAAGAGTCCAAGATTGAAAAAAGAATGACTAGGTATATTAAAGGTGAAATCGATGAGGACATTTTTTTATTTATAACCAAATAATGTATTCTTTGTTTAACCAATCGTTAAAGTCAATCTGTTTGAAGATGAAATGGGGATTTATGTTTTCTAATAGTATCTTAAATGTTCAGAGAGACTGTTAAACTGTTAAACTTGAATTCTTGAACACTTTTAGAAGCTTTGACTAATGGTAAATATTAAATAAGTTAAAAGTATTAATAATTACAAAAAGAGTTTTATTTATATTTTGCCAACGATATGGTCATTGTTAGTTTGTTAGTCAAACGCAATAAGTCAATAATTAGATTTAAACTAATTGTATTGCTTCGGCGTATGATTTATTCAAGTTTGATCAAGAGGTCATGAGTATAATAGTAGTAATAATTATAATGAAATATAAAATTTGTCCAGTGATCCGTTCATGAATTGAAGAAGGTGAAGATGTATAAAGAGCAAACTGTTGTTTGTATGGAGGTTGACGTGTGAGAGCAAATAGTGAAGGAAGGAAGGAAGTTGTGTCTTTTACTGAGGATTGGCGAAAGAGTTGAATTGGTTGTGGAGCTGACAGTTGAGCAAACAAGAGATCCATTACCACTAACAATTTCCCACCAAGGTGCTCTCATAGACAAAAATCAAATTAGAGCCTCAAACTGAACATGGTTATTTTTTGAGCGAAAGAGAAGGGGAGATGCGGCTTGTATTTTTACAAATTGAATTTCTAACTAACCACTCTCACCTTAAGATAAGCCACCAAGATTAGTTTTAATCAAAATTTTAATTGGTTTTTTCCATCTATATCTGCTTTTTATTATAATATTTACCAATGGGAACACAGTCACTTACCCATTTACAGTAGAACGCAAAGATACAGATGTAGTAAATACTTACAATACCTCAATGCTTATATTAGGTCTACACGCAAACAGAAGTTTAATAATAGGTAATAGTAATGCTAATAAGAGTAATAACTCTGACGTTCAAAGTCAGTCCGAATATAATGGTAAGTGAAACTTATCCAAGTAAATACGAAGTATTTACCTACAGTAGCTTTTCACTGTTTTCACTATGTACGTAATTACACCTAACTCAATGTCAGAATATTATTCCAACTTTTTTAAATTTTTTTAACAAAAAGTCTAAATATAAGACGTAATCTTAAAGATAACGAACAAGGTAAGGGACAACTCTGGAAATTAGAGAAAAGTACCTTGTAGTGTTGTAGTTATAGTTACATATCTAGTTAGGTATTTAGCTAGTGTTTTTAATATTTCTTTTAATCATCCCTTTTTCTTATCTTGTATTTTATGATCCATGGCATCTCTTAAGATGAAAGGAAAATAAATGACAATGGGATGTTTTTCCAAATGAGCTTATTTAATATTATTGCTAATAGGGCATAGATCTTACAAAATATTCACATTGTTTCCCAATTCAATGGAAATTTCAAAAAGGAGGTCGCTAAAGAAAAGATCAAAAACTACGCAGCAAGATGTTCGAATTGCGATCGTAACAAAATGAAAAGTTTTGAAAGTGAATTCTGAATGTATCACTAACTACGCATTATAAATAATATAAAAATTGCATGTAAACTTTATTTATTATATAAAACCATGTACATAATTTTAATGTGTACAGATTTTAAATCCTTGTGCTTTCATCTTTTATCAATACGTAGATCTCTAACGATATTTTATCTTTCCAAAATACACTGAATTTACATGGCGATCATTGGAAAATCCAATAAGAATCATAAAATCTTTCATCTTTTTGTAATCATGGAAGTTTATATACACAAGGTATTTTACTAAAGTTTCCTAGAAATTTTGAAATGTTTACCAAGATTTATTTTGCTTACGTGTGATTATTTACCATAAATGTAATATGTACTTAACTACAAACAAATTTCTGCAATGTATTAAATAATAAGTTTATTATTTAGACCTGAATAGGTATGATTAATTAACTATAGTCGTGTAACCATATAACATGTATCATTGATTTGTACGAGTATATTATTTGTTTGAGTGATTTCAAAATTTATACCGTTTTATAGAGCTCATTCTTCACGCCTAATTATTGATGGCCCAACGAATTCACCACATTTTAGTTTGCTTCCATTTCCATCGAGTTGTCCTTTTCAATTTGAAAGGGAAGCAACGCGACGTTATTTAATATTTATATGTACCTAACTAACTGCATACGTATCAGTGATACTTTAATATGTAATAGTGACAGTGACATGTAATGTGATAACTGACAACTATCAGATAGTCAGTCCTTTCAATAATATGCCATTTAATATTTTGATTTCTTTCGCTACTTCAAACATTTAGAATAAGATTTCAGTTAAAGTTTCTTTAGCCATTCCCATGAATTCACTTTTGGATCTGGTGACTTGGAAAACTCGGAATATACTATAATAACATATACTTGTACTTAAATTATTGTGAATTTGTGATACCTTCAGCTACACAGTCGATTTCAATTATATTGTAGCTTGTAACTTTTGATTTATGATAATATAATACTGATCAACAAAAGTGACACTATGGTACATGTGTTATTGCAATTAAGATACTGTAAACAAACTAAAGATACCCAGATCTTAATTTAAAAGTATTAATCTTAGGTTAATGGTAGCCATAATGTTATTCAATTTTGAATTGCTATTTCAACAATCGTGGGACACCGTATTAAACATCAAAATTTTATTATTTACCTGCATTACGTGTTAAGTGTTAAACAGTTAACACATACTTTTTACATATTTTACACTGCTTTCATAAATTCATCACCGGAGATTTCTATTCATTAAGAGCTAGAGAAGAGGAATTGTGAAAACATGCTATGCATAGGTAGAAACCGAAATCCGAATCTGCCCCAAGTGTTGAGCTCTTTCGGGGAGAAGTAAACCTATTCGGCTTTAGTTCTGCACGTGAGGTGGCATTGAGGATTTCCATGGAAAATTACGGTTCCTTGTTCACTTTCTTCATATAAATGCATAGAGTTGTAAAGTATCTTGTGTTTACGTAACGTTTTCCCATGTATGCAAATAATCCGATTATAAACTTTCTTGACTTTTATTATGCTAAAATGGAACTTAAATGCCCATGATTTTACCCTTTCGCCTCTATTCATCATAAGATGACCTTATTCGTTTTTAAAACAATAAAAATCATGTACACAAGTACTTATTTGAATCCAATGCAAACAGATTAATAAATTATCCATTACAAATATTTATAATTTATATATAGTTTATACTTACGATTATTAGAACACATTACGTACAATTCAAATACACGTCTATTTAGACTTAAAGAGTATTTGTAATACCCAATGTATTTATTAAATTTTTATAGATATTAATATTAATTCCCAAGTAGGTATGAAATTATTAGTTTCTACTAATATTTAGTTTGCTTGTATGTAAATGATGAATATTTAGCTATATCCACGATATATTCGTGTAAGAACAATGTAGATTAAAAAAAACTTGATGGTGTGATTTTGAATTTAGTAAAAGCTGGGTGAGCTTTGAAAGTATTGGGTGATTTGAGTGGTGATGTTTTAAAATCCAAGTTGAAGATCAACTGTTTGGAATGTGGTTAAAGTCAAAGTGGCATATTCAATTAGCCTAGGTGAGGATTTGGATGGGTGTCTAGGTGAGTTTGTTTGGAGTATTTGGAATGGATGGACCATCATTTATGCAAAGATAGGGATGACTCTCCTCCAATTCCTTCTAAAAGGCACCTACTAAAACATTCATACCCATATCATTTCCTTGTCAGATTGATCTTCAATCTTCTCTGTCCTCATTTTTCTTTATCTCATTTGGGCGGGGTTCTTGAGGAGTTGGTGGATGTCGAAGGATACCCAATATAAACCCAATTATTGGCCAAAGGGAAAATAAATATTTACGACCCTATCTCCCTTTGTTCCAATGTATCAATTTGCCCAATAAAGCTCATCGGCGGCTCGAAGTCGAGACAGGCAAGAGAGTCGTCATCTGGGCCAGGGAATTGAATAGGAGCTAACTACTCTACACGGGATTCGTGAGGGAAGAGTGAGTGGGTATTGAAACCCCTTTCAATCACAACGTTAACATCATTACTTTTTCATTCCTATTCAATTGTCACGATTACTTTCCCGAATTTATTCATTTCAAATTGTCTCTTCTTTCCCCTGTCTCCCATGTCCGCTTCATAATAACGACTGACGAGTGAGTTGGCATTGAGTAATCATTCGGTCCGCCTCAACTCCTTCTGTCGGTTCATCAAGGACCGAATAAACAAATTGCATTCCCGGTTCGTTCTTGGTCTATAATAGTAAGGAATAATGTGACTTGGGTGATGTAAGAACCACGATGGGCCGTTTTTCCTTCTGCGTGATCAAGGGACGTTTTAATAGAATTACACTTACGATTACGGCCTATTTTATGACTACGCCTAATGTTCTTTAGTCGACGACCGCTGAGGAATAAAACGCATTCTTACCCTTATAAAGACCATTCCATAAAGGCCCCATATTCCCCTTCGATGAATTTTAGATTACTGATTAAACATCTCTATCAAGAAGTTAATTGACAACAAGATTCATCATTCAGACCAATTTTACACTTTTCACAAATGAACAAACTCAATGATCAAAATTCAATCCACATGGTTTCAATTTAACATTTTACTTTATTTTGTCATAACACTTATTTACATGGTGCGTCAAAAGTTGCTTTCTTTTTTAAATTGATAATCACATAAAAAGAAAGCAACTTTTGACGCACCCTGTACATACGTACAATACAAGTATTTAGATTCAACCTCAGGGTGTAATTAGACTTTTAAACAATAAGTATAATACTCTAGTGTATTAGGTATTTTGGTAAAATATTTTTTACTCAATGAGCATTTTTCATCATATTCAAGAAAAATTTAATTGTGTGAAATTTTAGAATAGTTATACTAACGATAAGTATATTTCAAGAATAAGGATAATTAAAGCGATTGATATAGTATGCAAATATATTATAATAGATAGATAATATACAGATACGCTATTTGTTCTTATTAAATGTCATATATAATAGGTAGGTAGTGATATAATAATATATTAGTGTATGAGTCAATGGGATATTTTTGTATTGAATGTGGATATAGCTATGCGTACTTGATCGATTGACCCTTGAGTGATATTCAATTTGAGCAAGCAAATATGGAAATAGTGAATGTAATGAATAAATTAAAAATTTTATCTCTCGGTCTTGGTGAAAGGTACCATTGAAGGTTTGGTTGGCATTTTTCTAAATATAGTATATTATTAAGTAGTCACAGAGGTAAGTGTGTTTTTAAGATTGATGGGGGAGGAGGAGAGCTTTGCGGAATGAACTGCGGATTAAGGAAGTCAATATGAAAAAAAGAAAGAGAATTGGAGAATTTTGAAAAAAGGATCTCGAGTTGGTTCAGTGAGCGGATATGGAATAAGTAGGTAGAGATATTCGAGACCAAGTGTATAGAGTAAATGAGGGAAGAGGAAGAGATGAATAAATAATCGGAAGAAATGAAACCACTTCATGGGAGGCATCATAAGCCCATACATGAAAGAAAGGCAAATAAGTCACGGTGGACCATCACGCATATTACTTTCTTTTACGCTCTAATGGAGAATGAAAAATCCACTATTTGCATAAATATGAATGTATTTACTTCAACTGCAATTTACTTCATAGCTCCTTTATATTTCCATTTAACTCAATCACTATTTTGATTTGTTCAACCATGTTAAATGTTAGTTCTTAAAAACAAGTTTTTTATTTTGGGCTTTTGGCCAGTATTGTGCCGAAAAGAAAAAGTGATTATATTCAAAGATGCTTCAGTAAATGGTTGAATCGATGTTTTAAAATTGATACGGTTAATTAGATCCACTCATAGGATTTGTCGAAGGTTGTAATGTGTAGAAAGCGAATGAGTGGAAGGTTGGATAAACCAATTTTAGAGTAAAGCGGGGGATTTTTTGATGAGAAACTCGATGAAAAAGACTCGATTTCATGAATAATTAAAAGGATTGGGGAAATGGACATCTGATGATTGAATCCACAGCATGAGCGTGCATAATATCATATCATTCAAGCGTTTACCCTTACATGCAAGGCCCCGAATACAGTGGAAGTAAAATGAACATGGAGATTTGGTTCTTTATGCTATCAACAGAACCGAGGGTTAAATTGCAACTTGTGAAAAATTCAACTCTAAATAACATTTACACCTATCATTAAGTCTCTTCAAGTTTCAAACTCCGGTTACTCGACAAAAATTGGATAGCAGCATCGGAATAAAACGTTCTCATAAATATATTTGTATGGTATATATGTATACTACTAAATATTTAGCAGTTGAGTTGATAAATAGCTCCAATCATTTCTGGGCGATATGAAGGATAAAAGTAATGGATTTATTCCTTCCAGAATGGAAAGGATTTTCCATTTCGTCTCCATTTCAACTTCCATCACTATTTGGCTATACGTCCTTCACAATCGAATTTAAGTCAACATTTAGGTTTTTCTCCGAATCTCAGATTTTCGTCATCAGATGTGTGTCTTTGACGAAAAGTGAATGAATTATATAAAGGAATTCATGAATATTGAATGGAAGAAGGCAAACACCAAACGCTTGCTTTCCTCCTCAATATATACATATAATAATACACCCAGGAAGACACAATGAATGATTCGAGACGGAAGAGAAAAACACTTGTGTGTTTCTTTTCTCCACCGCTCTTCTCCATTTCTCTTTCGAGTGCACCTGGAGAGAGAGCTGAGAAGCCAGGAGAACAATCACCACCCTCAGAACCTACGCATAGACCCACTCGGCATGCAAATTTGTCAAATAGGGATCCAGAGGGGAATTCCGAGGTCGGATGTCGTGGGACGAGGGAGCGGAGGAAGAATCATTGATCACTTCTATGCTCTAATCAGATCAAAAAGGGATCCCAATCTTCCATCACCATCTCCTGCAACATCCCTTCAGATCCATTTTTTCCCAATTTTGAACCTCTGTATCACCCCGAGTTGTGTTGGTAATGGAAGGCTCCATTAAGGTTTTTTTCACCATTACACGAGCATGCTCCTTTCCCTTTGATTCTCTCGGGAAGTGTTTCTCCAAATTGGGCTTTGTGGGGGAAGGGCCGAGAGAGATTGGGCTTTGCTCTCTGGTGGCGGAATTTGGACATTTGACGTTGGCCGTGATTGGCGATTGGGCTCAACAAGTTTTAATATCGGCGGAGCGGCGGGTTTGGGACGGTTGACATTTCATGGATGGTGAGTGGAAGACAAGGGATTGGAGAAGGAAGTGGAGGGAAGCTTCGGGACCCGGGTTTTTCTCTCGAGCGGATCTGCCCATTAATAATTCACAAGGCGGAGTTCGGGGCCGGGAAAAGAAAGAGAGGAAAAGCCATAGGCAGAGTCGTGAGTGCACTTCTTAACTATAGGAACCATTTGGAAATGTGCTCTCTTCACTCGGCACTCCTCCTTGGTGAATCGTGAAGGCCCGGCCTCCCGACTCTCCCACTTCTCCCGATGACCACCTCACAAAAATACCAAATACCCGCAATTCTCTTCTCACTCCAATCCAATCACAAATCCCATGGACTGACCTGAAAACTAACTTTCCTCCCTCTCCTCACTCACTCGGAGCTCCACTTGGTCCCCAATCCAATTCCCTCCGACCAGCCTCCCATCCTCAATTACGCAGCCATTACGCCAGCGGAGAATATACATGCCAGAAAGGCAGGTGGGCTCCGGGAATTTCTTGGATTGAGAGAAAAGGAAATTACGCCCGGCAGAGAATTTGTTACCCGACTCCTGGAGGAAAATGTCGAGACCTGGCTCTGAGATTGACTCAAATGTCAAGCTGGAACCGTCAAAGTCAGAATTATCTCTCGAGAACCAAGTTATCCAAGAGAAAAGAAACTCCCTTCATTCATCCCTCATTAGGAGATCTCGAGAGCCGGGTTTAAATTTTGATGGGTGGGATATGAAGACCATTTGTAGTGGATGGGGATAATGAGCGGGGCACGAGGGCTGGGGGCTCGTTGGGCATTTGATGGGCATAGCCCGTCTGTCAGTGATAATTTGGTCCCAGAACGGAGACCCTCGAGACCCGGGCGAAGGAGAAAGATATTTGTAATATGGCCAACACCATCGAGACGAGCGATTCACCAACCCATTCAAATTGATGAACATTACAGCAAAGTCATTTTTACACGGGACGCATCGCATAAATGGCCCCTATATTTTTCCCAATACCTACAATATCTCTCCTCTTTAATATTTAACCATATTACATCTCAAATTGGCTATTTCAGCGAGAAGAATTGCTCCGATGCTCAGTCCTCCCGCTCCCACTCACTCACCTCCCTCGCTCCCTCAGAGCCCGCCTCCCCTCACATCCCCAAACTTATCTCGCTCAGCATCTCTCCAGTCCCCGCCTCAATTATTCACTCATTATCTTTCAACCTTCCATTTACTTTGAATAACGATGATTCAATGTGGAATCCAAAGCTCTTTGAGATACAAATTAATGGTTCCTATTATAAGTGTAAAAATAATGACAACTCTTACAGTAAAGCCATCTAGTAATATTTATCAACCATTTTATTCCTATTGTGAATTTCCCAAAATAATTGAGTGCCAGAATTGAGCCAAATTGATTTTATTTACCAGTTTTAAGAAAAAGAAGGAAAGGATTTGAAGTTGGAAAGAATGAGACGAGATTAGTTGGACAGGTTGCAGAGACCCTTCCTGTCCATTTTTGTTTGGAGGATCTTTAGAGAGGAATTTGAAGGTGACTGGGCTTTGGTTCCCGAGTGGAAACGGGAGAAATGTATAGGTACGTATTTTTCTTCCGTGGCTTCCGATCTTACCGAGTCATTTTGGTGACTGAGCCTCGTGAAAATTTTATTCTTCCAGATTTTCCAACCCAACTCCTGTCAAATCGGCCGATATCCCCACAAAATCTGAGATCTAATTTAAAATTTAGTAGGTAAGCTCTTAGGGTGTCCATGTCGCTCTTCCTCCGTGTCGCTCTCGTTCTTCGCCACGCTCCAGCTTAGCAACCCATAAACCCTACTCTACATACACTCCTGTGTTTCACAGTTTCCCATACTACTTCAATACGAAGTGTAATCTTTTAAACTCGAGTCTTTATTCAATTTATCCAAGTTAGCGAATGCCCATGAAGACATTCTCGACCAAAATACTAAAACATTCCTTCACACCCTTCAATGAGAAAATGGCTAACTTAAACTACAGATAAATACATAAAACATGTAAATGAGTTAATAAATTAATTAGCCATACAATACATACCACAATGACGAATTATTACTTTGTATATAGAAGGTAAAAGAATAATAAAAAAGACTGTTTTAGTATCAGTGAGATATATTATTTTATTATGTTATTAATTCCAAATTGATGAGTAAAATTTAAAAAAAGGATTAAAATATTCGAACCATCACGTCTTGGCTAAACGCATGGATCCAAGTTTTTATTCTATTAAACTTATGATAGATCTGGTCCATTGGCGCAATGCACATCGTTGTCTCTCTCCGGGATGAAGAGAAAGAGGAGAATAAGTAGAACGGAGAAGGAAATAGATAGCGAGACAGAGTGGAAATTCATCATCTGGAGAGGAGAGTAATCCACTTACATGGAAAAGGTCTTAGCAGGACTTTCTCCCGGCTCAGATGAAGCGTGTGGAAATGGAGCAAATGAGTTGAATCCCTCAGCAAACACTCCATTTACCTCTCAGACCACTTATAAGGCTGACAATGAGCATAGACGCCTCACCGTCGGAATTGGAATTGGGAGCTGAGGGAGGAACGCGGAAGACTTTTACGACTCTGGTTGCTCCTGGATGTGGCTCCCGTTGCGGTCCATTGTTTTATTGTGAGTATGGGGAAGAGGGGCTATGGATTCAAACCAGTTGAAATATTCACAATTACATCCGGAAGAAAGGACGGAAGAACCCAGGAAACCCATCCATTATTCACCAATTTTCCGAGATTACAAGGGAGATCTCTTTGTGGAAGCTAATACCTATAACATATCCTCATCTCCACTACTTCACTCAATCTTAGGTGGTCATAAAACTCGAATATTATATTTTTACCTTCATCTACAAAGGATCGAAGAAGGGAAAACATTTTCATTCCTAAAATATTTCATTTCTTCTAATTTACATGAGATTTGACACGTTTGGGTAAAATGATATTTGAATGGCAAATAATTTATTTATGTGGACATGCTACAAAAATTATTACAAGCCTATTTGAGAACATTTACTACGTGCATACTATTTATACTTAAGTATCATTACATGTACATATTATGCATAGTATATATACCCATTATACTATAAGTACATACATATTTCAAAAATCTATTATTTTCAATCCATAACCGACTTTATTTGTATTCCGCCTGTGGTAAAACAGGAGGGATTTTTAGAGCCTTTGGACGAAGGCTTTTAAGGATAAGTTTATTTGTCATTTTGTTGTTATGATTGAAGTTTGTGAAAGTGTTTGAGTTAGTAAATGATAGGAAAGAAGTTAAGAAGGTTGTTTCTCATTTCATCCTAGGGGCGTGGAGGGCTTTTGGGGGTGATGATGAGTTTTCATGGATAGGAGGGGAGAGAGTGGGAATTAAAAATTAGGGAATTAAAAAGAGTTGGGAGCTGGGAGAGGGGGCCAAATTGAAAGATGAATAAGGAAATTGATTGAGGTGGGAGAGGAGGCGGGGGAAGACTGCGGAACTTCCTTGATGAACTCATTTCATAATTAGGTTCTACAAAGAATCGAGTTAGGAAATGGGGCGAAGCCTCGTTCCTTCCAACTTTTAATCCCTCACACAGTAATGGGGGTATTAAAGTATTTTTAAAGACTCTTTCACTCGCTGATTACCAGGCTTAATTTTGAGTCTGCAGTGCTTGTTAATCCATTTCATCTCGAGAGCTCCATTTTTACAGGGAATGACACGATGTTGGGGAGCGAGGGCCGAGCTTCCTCATTTCAAATTCATTTCCCTTCTTTCTTCACTCTCTCACGATCAATTAGGCAGCAGAAGGAGACCGTGTAGATTTACATGAGCTAATTTGAATCGATACTTGGCTTCTCCTCTGGACAGACGTTGGCTGTCTCGAGGCCCCTCAAATTAGGAGACGGGAACAGGAAGGATTGTCAATTAGAGTCCACTTCGACAGCCGAACATTCGTCTCAAAAATCATCGAGAGGAAAGGAATTTCCTTCTGATTTCTTTAATTATGCAGGAGGTGCTTTTATAAAGCCATTAGGAGTTATTGCCTCCTTCGCCACTCATGTCCAATTTCTTTTCATATCCACCACACGAGATGCGCCAAATTAATACAAGTAGGTAATAGAAACTATGCTCTTGTAATATTAGATATATAAGTAGATGGACCTCCACTCGGGTATGCATATCAGGTAAATTGGCCCCTCTCACATTAGCCACGAAACTCTCCAGGGTTGAGAACAACACATTGATGGGAGAGAGGGAGTCGACATCATAATGCTTTCTCCCCACCTGGTTCGCTAACCTGGTAAAAAGAGACGGGAAATATTTGAGATGAGCCCAAATCCACTTTGACAAATGCGTGGTGACCATTTAATTAATAAACGGAATCCATATGTTCCCATTCCCTTTCAATCGCCCAAGTTTTCATTAATTTTATCCAACAGCCCGTTTTTATCTTGCCTCATCTCTCCTCTTTTACCTATTATTACGCCTATTTTGAGACATGCGATGAAGGCGGTGAGAGTTGTCGACGTGTGTAGAAAGGAAATCCTTCCGTCGAGTCCCATAATTTCCCCTCGGCAAACCACAAGATTTCTCTCCAGGCCCAGCTTATGGCCATGTTAATGTCCTCGGCCCTTAATTGGATATGAGGAATAAAACCACTTTTGCTTCTCCATTGTGTATCATTTTCTCTTTTTTTATTCATTTTCATAATAGGTCTAAGGGGTTTTTTATTATTCGTTTGTCTACAATTTAATCATTAGTTTAGTTTAAATTGATATTTTAACAGTTCACTTTTTTTATTCTTTTTGGAAGTGGATGTGTTTTCCTCCATTTGGACAGAGAGGATTGTGGATTCTCATCTCTCCTTTTTTATCCTTCTGCTACACATACATATACATATACTTAATTATTGACGGCGGTGGTAGAAGGAGCCTTCAAATGTTGATTCCATAAGGACTATTCAAATTGTCCAACTTCTTTAATGATCATTACCTCAATTCGTGGAGAATTGTTACTTCAATTCAGTAGATACATACATAGATATAATAATAGCATTTTTAAGCCTGTCATACTCGTAAATAGTATATACAAGTGATATTCATCTAAATTGATATGTTATCATAAGAATTTTACGAGTTATCCCTAGAGAATTCCAGGCTTCTCATACAATCTATTTCCATCCTTACTTTTAAACAATAATTAAATGTACTATATATTGAAACCATTATGTAAGCGGAATTAACTTTAATTTACTTTATACTTACACTAATTTTAAAGTATGTAAGTTTCATATTCATATATTGTATCAATTGCCTCTCGTAAGAAAAGTTCTCTTTTGACTGCACTCATCTTTCAACGTTTAGACATTATATGATTTTTGTGCCCTAAGTTTTCATATCTTACCTTTAGTTATTATTTACAATTGTAGCATACATACATATGTATTCATATTGATATATAAATTAAAATATTATTTATATATTATTTAATAGGTACACAAGTTAAAGTACCTATTTACATTACATTTATTTAAACGTAATTTGAAACCTCCAATTAAAATTCACATTCAAAATAATGATAAGATTTGTTGGAGTTCCGCTCACTCGCCAGAGTTGTATGCCAAATTTTCAAAGGTCTGAAAATCAAATTTATGGATCCAATTATTTACTGTTTCATTTTAATAGGGGATAGAATGGGCTTGTTGAGACAGTCACTTGACAGGTTCATTATTAATGTATCATTAATCGTTTTATGTTATGATGATATTGACTATGATTGAATTTCTTCATAGACTTCCCATATTACACTACAATAGCTAAAGAACAATATAATGTATAATAAGGAGTTAGACTCAAAGACCCTGATTTATCTTATCAATATTATTTAAATATGATAAAAAGGCTGTTTCAATTCATTGGATTTGACCAGATCAAATCAGGAAAAGATCAAATTTCATAATCTGGAAACTTCAGTCATTTCCCCCTCAGAACCACTTTCATTAAGATAAGAGATAAACTAATTTATTAAATTCCGTAAATTAGTGGGAGACAAAAGAGATGGGAACAATTGGAGTGCAAGTCATTGCCCGAACCATTTCCAAATCACAAGGTTTTCCATGTTGTGAATCTTCCACCTTCGGCTAATCAATTCTCACTTTCATTTCATGCATTAGACCTATTGTATTGCTCTGTTGTTCTTTGTCTCTAGGTGGGCACCTAAAAGTAATATAAGGTTTTTCGGGTTCAAGTATTCACTTGTAATGAACTTTATAATTTACTTATTTACCAATTTTAAATAAACTCATTAAACAACAATTTAAAATGCTTGATAGGAATCATGTCTTGTACATATGATTTGTTCTTATTTAAAGATGTATAATTAGAATTGCAAGTTATATTTAATACAATGTTTATTTAAATACTATTACAATCTATTGAGGTTACTTATTCTTATTTGGAATGCCGTATAAGCCAACATTGCAAACATAATTGCACCACGTTTCTTTAAAAAATAAAATATATATTATTTTTAAATTTAAATAACACGTGTATGTATTCTTATCGTTAACTAATAAGCTATTTAAGTACATCTCAGTGAAATCATTTTTTATAAACCAATTGTGATTTTACATGGATAATTGATTTGAACCTTTGAAAAGAGACCATTAAAGTAAACAGTTAAGGATTCAGTTGGAAACAAAAAATAAAGTTTTTGACTTACAAGCGATTTGCCAAATATTTCTCACACGATTTACTTTTTTTCTATTTGATATGATTTTTCTATTTAATACACATCCTGTGTATATGTTTATTTGTATGTATTACTATACATATTTGTCTTCTCTTTGCCTTTCATTTTCTGTAATATTAGCATCAAAATAGTGAAACTTAAAAGCACTAAAATACTCATGTGTATACACGTACAAACATGGTTTAGTATGTATGTATTGATACTGATATGTATGATATTCACATTTACAACAGCATATAATTGGTATATAGTAGAGTACATGTGTATATTTAAAATTCTCTAGCTTAGCTTCCTATGTTAAAAATCATGAACGTTACCCTGTACACTTTGAATCAAATAACTTTAAAGATATATGATTAGATTGATTACCAATCGATGACTACTATTGCTTTATGGGCTTAACATTTTTATAATTAATAATATGTATTTTGTATTAAACTTACGTCGACAAGACATGCGGCTCTAAATGTTTGCTGGATTTAATATTAGTAGGGTCTCTCAATCTCAACACATCGCCTTCTATGTACTATGTACTATGTGTAAATGTATGGTTTATGAAATTAATTGTACATTTTATATCTTTTCCGCATGGCCATTCATTGCATTTAATAAGCTCCTGATTTAATTTTCTAATTAGATTTGGCGAAAAATTTATTATTTTTGAATTTACATTAGTTTTAAGTTGAAGAAAATGGATAGACAAGAATAAAAATATATGTAAAGTAATAATTATTATTTAATTTTACCAACATTTATTTTTGTCAACGTTCCATAGTTTTGGAAGTATATTCGACTCTAATTTAAGATTAAATTACGGGCTAAACTACAAAAGTCACAGCAACATGTTTAACGACATTCGAAAGAGCGTCAAAATTTACGCTATTAATTTAATAGCGCAACTTTTGAATAAAACATTCTATGGTTTAAAATCATAAAAAATTCATACAGGATAAAACATGTTATTATTTCTAAAACTGTCTGTTCTGTTTCTACAAATTGCATCAGCAAAAAGTCAAAGAATGCCCATTAATTTTATGATTTTTTAGCATATATAGGATTTTTATTGAAACTCAAGCCATTAATATAAGTTTTGTCGCTCTTTCAAGTAGTACATATACAATGCTTTGTGGTGACATTTGTTATTCTGACTGTAAACCCCAAGGGGCTACTAACCCTAAATCACTAACCCGCATACATAATTACATAACTAAATAAGTTCCAACCTGACTGACTAACTAATTGTAAGTAACTTAAGATGTTTCGTATGTATAGTAGTCTTTGACTAGTTTAAGATCGGAGGTGAGCGAAAACTCCTGAAATTGGAAATTTGACAAATTTTTACCCATTAAATTAATTGAGATATAATTCTTCCTTATTACACTTTAGACATATATTCGTAAGTTACAAATGGGTATAAAATTTGATTTTGAGTTTGTATTTTAACGACTACAGACTCATTTTTTAACCTTGAACATTTTCATGTACTGCATTTGTTACTTAAACGTACGTATTATGTAATATGCATGTAATATGTCGTTTTAATATGGTAAATATGTACTTAAGTATAAAGTACCTGCGTAGACCATGTACTGTTATATATTAATGTAATTACCTCGACTGACATGTAACTACTTATTCGTATAATTTTTGCCATTTAATTACCAAATGTTTAATGAAGATGCTTGGAAATTATTAACCTAACTAAAAATATGAGAAAGTTGAGCTAACTAAGCATTACCATTAACCATTACCTGCCAAAACTATTTAAATTTTAGTTATACATTTGTTTATTATATGGATTTTTATTTGTAAGCCGTAATAGACTTTTACGGCAAATAATTCAAATGTACTTTTTAATATTTCTTTCTGTCAAAATCATTAATAGCGAATACATTCATATAATATGATATCTTAAAACAGCCTACTTTCATAGACATAATTATCTTAAGCATCTTTAATTGCTCGTCATTACATTTAGTTATATCATATATGTAAATATACTTATGGTTAGTTTATCATCGAATATTATTATAAGAAATTCCCTCCCATTAAGGTTCCGCACGGATTGATTTTTGACCATCCGTATCCGTAACCAAACCGTATAAACGGATGGATAATGGGACTATCCAATCCGAAGCAAATTCCACGGATTGGATAGCTGACCAATCCGTATTCGTATCCGTTCTATCTGCATATACATAAAACTATGTTTTTATATGTATATTTAATGTTTATGTTTAAATTTCATGGTATTTTAAAATGTGGTATTGAATTAAGATGCTTATAATTAATAAATATAATAATTAATATAGGAAATTAGCAAATAAACTGTTTTGAGAATATGATATTTAAAATATTGCTATGTAAAAATTCAAATTTCACATTAATTTTGTTTATTATTTATCCGTTTCATCCGTACGGATATCCATACGGATAACCATCCAATCCGTATCCAATCCGTATCCGTATTGGCGGATTGGTCCTTACCCAATCCGTATCTATCCGTATGCCATACGGATGGATGGTTCATCCATATCCAAACCGTATCCGTATTTATCCGCGGATAACCGCATCATGGTTAACCGTGCGGAACCTTACCTCCCATATTATCATATTAAGTATGTACTCTACTTTTAGTGTGTGTAATTATTAAAGCAATTGTAATCTACCAGTTAACGTTGTAATTTTTTATTTGCCTTTAAAAATATGGTGCGTAAATTGAATAATAATTGAATTGTATGTGCAGAATAGATAGTATGTTAAATGTAATGTAATTACTTATACATATTTTAGTATAAACTTACATTACTATCCTAATTCGTATCTCTGCACATGCAAATGATTTTAAATTATTTACACCATGTTGACTCTTAAATTATGTTACATACTTTTAACAATTATCTTAGGATAATATCGTATGTGACCAAAAATTTAATCACGCGTACATTCAATGTGAATACATATTTGGCATTAAACCTTTCATTTCCCTATTAAGACAACTCCAGTTTCATCTTCATTCACTAGTGATTAATAATAAATATCCTAAGGAAATAAGGACAGATATAAAATAAGTAGTAACATAATGTTACATAATTATTATGCGAACCAGCAATGTATTAAAACTAATTTCCAATAATGTCTTATATCATTTAACAATGATAAGTATCTGGATATAAGATAAGATTATTTTGTTAAAAAAGGGGAAACATTTAATTGGTTATTATTGCTGATATCATGATATCCTTGAAATAAATTTCCATTCATGTCATTTTAATTGGTAGTTGGGTCAAAATTAAAAAAGGCGGAAATCAAGGTATGAAAAGGTTTATAATAATTCATGGAATATTTTGAAGATATTGAAGATAAACAAACTTGTGCAAAGGATGTTTATTTAGTAAAGGTGAGGAGATAATTAAATATTGACTAGCCCATTCATTAAACCGGTCAGTCTAGCAGTAATACAGATATGAATAATTAATTTGTGTAAGAGGTTTAATAAAATAAGTGATCATTTGTCGCAATACGTTCCATTCATAAACTCGAGAATATTGAGTGATTTACATCTAACATTTAGGATTTCTCATAATAAGTCCGCTCTGGATTGAAATTGGAAATTCGTCATTTCTACTGGATCAGTACGATGAGCGGCGCATTAACCTTAATAATGATTGGATGAGTAAACAAGGAGATGATGCTTCTGTACCCACGTGATTAAGGAAAGTAAATATGAGAACAATCGAGGGAATTCGCGACGTGAGCCGTCGACCGTTGGGCCGAGGGAAATGAATGGGGACGAGAGGCGAATAGAAGATTTTGGTCAACTTTGGCAAAGTTCCATGAATTGTGGATTCGAACCTCGACTCCTCTCGCGTACTCCTGGGAAGGTGAAAGGGAGAGATGTGAATGGAAAGAATGCCATTGTCATTCAATGAGTGAGGCTGAAAAATGGTCAGTGTTGAGCAGCGAATTTCATCCTCTTTTGCTTTTGCCTTTGATTGCAGAACCAGACGCGAACCACGTTTTTCTTCAGGTCGAGCTTCTCGGCGATGGCGGCGATTTTCTCCCCGGATGGGCGGGGCTGGACGGCGAAGTAGGCCTCCAGTGAGCGCTTTTCGGGGGCGGCAATCGAGGTCCGTTTCCGCTTCTTTTCGCCGGCAGGGAGGACGTTGGGGGCATCGGGGTCGCGTCGTTTGCTCCGTGCTTGGGCCTCGGCCTCTTCCAGCCAGGCCTGGAGGATCGGCTTTAAAGCTATCATGTTGTTGTGGCTCAGGGTCAGCGACTCGAACCTGCATCAATTTATATATGTACATGATATGAATGCAGTCACACTGGCTTGTACGGTAGAGGTTGAACAGAGAAAAAGACTCACCTACAAATGGTGCTTTGGGAAAGAGCACCAACACCCGGGAGCTTGAGATTGGCGAGGGCCTTGCCCACATCGGCCTGCGTGACTCCTAATTTGATGCGACGCTGCTTGAATCTCTCTGCGAAGGCTTCCAACTCTCTTGGGTCGGTGTCCGTGTCATGCATGCCGACGGCCGGGTGCGGATGTCCCGAGTGCGGGTGCCCATGGGGGTGAGGGAGTGAGGGGTGGCTCGCTGCCGCCGCCATCATTGAATTCATCGCGGCAGAGTGAGTGTAGACAGAAGAGGGATGAAGCTGGCCGTGACTATGAGCGTGGGATACCGACGTTGACTCCGCCGTCATTGGGCCCAAACTTGTCATCATTGTCGAGGAGGAGATTGGATCCAACATATCAAGGCCGTCCATCCCGTGATGGCTCATCTGCATCTCAGCCATTCTTACGTTGCGCTCATGGCAGAGAGGAAAACTGACCTGATGGGGGCGGGGATTGTGGCCTGGGTGGGGTGGGCCCATCCCTGGATGATACATCATATCATGCTTGAGCTGAGGAAGGCCCGTTACAGGTGGTGAACCTCCTGGGTGTTTGCTGATGTCGACGAGGGCTTCAGCCCGACTCAGGAGCCCATCGTTCAATCCGCTGAACAAATCGCCCTGCCAATTCAAAAAGGGTACAAATCAGATCACATAGCCTCCAGACAACTTCTTCATATCCACTGCGAAGGGACCACGAGCAAACAGAGACTCAAGCAAATTGTTTGCTCTCATTATTTCACAATGATGCTGCTCTTTGTTCTCTACGATTGATTTGCTTTGTGGCAAAGAGATTTGAACATATGAACCCCATCCACTTTCCTTTTTTAACAACTATATGGTGAAATTATAAAAACAACTCTTGCCAATTCACCAATGAAGCTAGAATGTATTATGTAAGCCCTTTTAATGTGTTCTTATTAAAAATTATGAGTTTGAGCATAAAAATTATGCATTTGGAGTTATATAATTTAAATTGTGAAAGCAATGCATTGTGAGGACCTTAATGAACGTGTGTCTATGAGGAGGCGCATTAAAAATTGACAAGCATTTTGGAGCGGGAAGGGACCGTGATGTTGTGAGTTAATAATTAGATGAAATTATTCGAGGAGATAGTAAGAATGGGGATTTGAGGATAAATAAATATTGAAAAACGGAGATGCACATTAGGAGGGTGGTGCATATGGGAGGGTGTGATGGGAGAGACATGTTCATCGACTCGAGGGGATGTCAGAGGAATTCTTTTTGAAGAAAACGTGGGTTTCCGATCGATACTTTCCCATTGGAGAGAGTAGCTGAGTTCGGCTCTTGGCTTTCACATCACGCGAATTCATGTCTCTATGGATGTTTCTCTGTCCCGTGTTATTTCCCCTATTTGGAATCCTCCTCCTTTTTCCTCCAACCCGGCAGAACAACAATTCAGGTTTCCTTCAAATAACTAACACCGAAACTCCGTTAGCTCACCGTTCGAGTACAAGACGGAGGACAAGGGAAAGTTTGATAAAGAAAAAGATTCTCCTCCTCCTCAGCCCCACACTTCAGCCTTCTATTCTTCTCTTGTCCACTCCCAAATCTCTCATGGAACCCCCGCACTTCACGAATATCATTATTATTTGTTTCCACTTCCATACAAACCGCTGTCCTTTGTCATCCTCTCGACAAAATTTGACAAACTCAGACGGCCCACTCAATATCCCTTACATACACACAAATTTTAATACTTTAAATTTAATCTCTCCCTAAGCCCTTATCTTTTATCGCTTTCGAGAAAAAGGTCTACAAAGGTGAATGAAAAGAAATAAGTTTGAAAATCGAAACTAAATGTTTTTCTGTAAAAAATATTTAATTTTCAATATTATTGATTTAAATGCTCTGATGTTGTTTACAATAAGGCTCAAAGTGAGTTAAAATCCAAAATATTTTAATAATTGAATGGACAGGATTATTAAGTTATAGTTCATAAAAAGTGAATTGATTTGACCAGTTTGTACAAATCAGGTTTCCTTTCTTAGAGATTATGAATAATTAACTTGACGTTCTGTTTATTTTGTCTAAATTACAATGAAGCGACCTCGAGTATTGAATTTAATGGCTGGTGGTCGGTATGAGTGGCTCATTTGGCAAAGTGAGGAGTAGGAACAAAAGTCGTTAAGTTCTTCAAGTGGACGGAGTGTGGGAAATGTTCTCAAGGAACCCTCCTGGTTTGACGGACAATTATCGAGGCCGATCAACGTCTATGGCAAAGGCGGAGGGTTGACAAATCGCCATCTCGTTCTTCCTTTTCTTCCCATTCCCCTGAGGCCCGTAGAGGGAAATTAAGGGCACGTTGATGGTGAGGAGGAGTCTCAATAAAAATATATCTTATATGGTGAAAGAGGGATCTTGGGCTCAGCAGAGTCAAGAGTTAAGGGGATTCCCCTTTTCAAAAAGAAACAGATCTCGTTGATCCGATACAGTCAATAAGCTGAGTCCCTCAATTCAATTTGAGGATTTCTCCTCCATCCTATTTCCTCTATCAATTCTAATCTTGTTAAGTCATGGCAAACCGGCAAACGGATTCCCATATCAGAACCTTTCCCCATTTACTATAGCCCCTCCCGTCCAAACCCACACGCCCCATGAGGCAAAAGAGTATTAGATTAGGAAGGGACATATGTGTGCGAGAGGGTGTAATAATATTATGTCACGTCTGCGTATATCTCTATTTACACGCGTGTTCACTTGCATAATATCATGGAGAAATAACAAGAGAATTAGTAGTTCGATACGATGAATAATAAACCCGGGGCTTTGGACTCCCTCTCTTCCACTTCCTATGCAGGATACATCCAATGCAATGGGGTTTTTCAAGATCTCTCTGTAGGTTATTGGAGAGGTCATGGGCCGCCTGACCTTCCGGGAGCGAGGGAGAGGTCCGTGAGATATTATGTGAAAGGCACAAATGATGGGAACGACCAGACTGGGGCTTCTATGGAGTGACAAGTGTAAAGTCTATTATACACAGAACCCTCTAATGATCCTCTATAATAGCCCGTCGAAAACCATAATTATCATTGCTCGCCTCCCTGGTTCTCCGGTTGTGCATCAAGGGGTTGAAGCCGTTGAAGGAGAATGAATCAATAAGTGAATGAATTTGGAAGATCCGCAGCTGTTCTTCAACCCCCTTCCACTCTCGGAAGGACGTGATTGAAGTGGTGCGAATGCATACAAGGTAGTTTCAATCCGATTTAAATTCAATGACATGTTTGGAGTGGGAATGGGGAAAACTCCCAACTGGATTCATTAATCTCTTCGCCCCTCCAGTCAGGTTGGGTTAGGGAAGGTGAGCGGCGGAGGAATCGGGGAACAGATTGTCGCCCGAGGGGCGGAGCGAAGAAAGTGAAATGGATCGGCAAATAAGAGCGTTTAAGAAAGTCATGAATCGTTGATTGGGATAATCAAGAGGGAATGAAATATGCAAAAGCCTCCGAGAGCCTCCGCGGCTCTGATGGTCACCCTATGGTGAAATATGCAGGAAGCATGTCTAAATAATGTAAAATGTGAGGTGAAATATTGAAGTGGCTCGAGTCCTCTCCTTGTCGAAACTCTGCCGGGGCCACTCCAATGAACTTTCCCAACTTTTACTTAAGTAATCACTCATCATCTCATCAATAAGTCAGGGGGTGCGGCCGAGGCGCCCACCTCAATATCCGCATTATTCTATTAACTGCTGCACATCATCCTATCAATAAAAGCCTCTCTACATGTGTCACCATTACTCTTTCATAATTCGCCCGAGGTTGGAGAAATTAAGCCCTCACGCCCGGGAGATTTGGGCCGGCGTGAGATGTTGGAGAGCGGCGTAATGGATCAAGCCTCACCTCCCTATTGATTGGCTTCAATCGAATCGTTGAGTGATTAAGTGAGTGGGGAAAGTTGAGCGGGGGAGAACGCGGCTCAAGGAAGAGTTAAGGATGAGTCAATAAAGTACTGCACATGGTAAATGGTTTGGTGAACTGCGAAATTGACTTTATGCTAAATTATTCACAACAGCTTAGACTGACTACCTAGATTTATGGAAAACCAAGTCACGAACTTTTCAGGAAAGGCCGGAAAACGAAGTAAGGGATTTCATTTCAACTCTCTCTCCATCAACCCATTGAATTCGATTATCTCCCTCCACCTCACAAATCATTATTATTAGGCCGACGGGTCCGGTGGGGACCATGTGGGCTAATGGATGATTAGCCCTCCTGGTCCGGCAGAGGTGGAAATTGAGGAGAAAATTGCAATTTGTGGAATGGGCCCGAGTGTCGTAGAGGAGTTGTTCAAGGGAAATTGGAAGGGTTAGTGGAGAATGCATTAGTAATGGGAGCCTATTTGAGATGGGATCTTTATAGGAAATATTGTTGGATTGACGTGGGAAGTGTTCGGGGAATCTCTTCAGCACGACCGGGCTCTTTGTCTCTTGTAATGTGGGAGGAAGTTGGTGCGAAGATTTGGTCGGAGGAGAGGGACATACATAGTTAAACACCCGCGTCCATATTTAATGAGAGCACCAACACTGTTATTGAATAGGCAAGGTGTTTAGGTCAAATGTTGAACCCTAAGCTGATTTACGTCTCCGCCCCACCGACGTCTCCTCGGCGGCCCAAGAACCCTAAAGTGTGTTTTCCTGTTCCGCGCCCGACTGCGGCTCGCCCTCATCCACCTGTCCCGGGTAATCTGGACTGGGCGGGTCTTGCGGCCCATTACCCCCCGCCTCAGTCTTCAAACGGATTTTCAATCAGAATTAGCGAGATTAAGAAGAAGGAAGATGGGAAGATGGGCATATGATAGCACTTAATCTGCTATCCGGAAAACCGAGGCCCGAGATGCGACCCAAGTGAAATTTCAAAATGGCTATGAATAATTCATGAGGCGTCGCAGAGAAACCCGTCTATTTGCCATTTAGTTGGTCCTACACTTCAAATCGAATGCGTCTAACCCAAAGAACCGACTGCGCCCGCCTCGAATTACTTCCTCAAACCACTCAAATGCTCCTCGCTCTCTCTCATCCATTTCCTCTCACTCACGAGCCTACAATCCGACCTCGGTAATCCGCTCAAAAACATCCACTCTCACCTCCACAATAATTGAATGGCGGATATGATTGATCCGCGCCCCTGGCCCGCCCCAATTACCAAGATGGAGAAGTGATTTTAATGAGTCGGTAATTGGAAGTGGGACGACTGCCAGAGGTGTCAAGGGACCAGAGGTTGCCTCATAATTTCCTGAGAAATTGAACAAATTCTGTCGGTCTGTTTGATGAGCTTCAAATCGGGACCGGGCGGCTGACATGGAAAGAGATTAGATCCCATCTGACTCGAATGGTGGCAATCTACCAAGAGCTACATTAACTTGTTATCAAAATCAAATTACCGAATCCCTTCCCTACAAACAAGAGGCCCAATCCTATTGAGAGCTCATAAAACATTGTTTTGATTTCCGATCCCCTCCTGTCACAGGGAGATTCCCCTCTGGACCCTGTCCCTCCTCCCAAGACCCTCCCTCCAAATGGGCTTATGACACTCTCCACTCTCATTTTCATCAGCTCGGCCCATTGAGGTGCTATTAGGGCAGATAAAGGGGAGATCTCGGAATCCGCCGCAACGCTCCTCTCTCTGAAAGGATGATTAAAGCAGAGCAGGAGGTATTTGGGAGCTTAAGTGAAAATCCGGACAGAGCAGCCGAAGGGGAAAGAAGTTTGACAGAAAGGGAATTTCGAATTTCAAGATTCTCCTTCTCCTCAGAAGATTGGATTAGTTTTAGCACATTCTCATATGATGATGGTGGGGGTCGTCGGCCCTCCTCTCGCATTACAATATAATCCAGATATGAGCTTTATACATACTTATTCCTCAAAGCGCCTTTGAGAAATATCTCTCCGTTGGGTATATTAGTAATGTTGTTAAGTCGAGCTGGAGTGAGTCGGGACCTGAGTGGCAGAAAAGCCTCCTTGCTACGATGAGAAAAGCCGGGCTTTTAATATTGATCGTACCAAACCCCGAAAGTATCTTCTGGATTTTCTAACGCTCAACCCATCATCTTATGACATAAACAAAATCTTGATCACCTTCCCAACTCAACTTCCCAACAAAATACAAACTAATTCTTTCCCATTTCCAGATATGAAAATGGAGGGGCCCAAATGAAGATTCCTTTATTTCTTAACATAAAATCTCCCCAACATTCGACCATTGGAAGTCAAACTAGAAGGACGTGTTGGTAGCTTGTGGTGATTAAATAGAAAAGTACGTAGAAATCTCCCATACATACTTGAAATTATATTCAAAATTTGCACAAAAATTTAACTACTTAAGTGAGTAAAGGCGAATTTGAAAAACAAATACGAAAACTAAAAATCCAAGAAATTTCAATCAAAATTAAGTGAAATGAATAAAATAAGTGAAGAGAACCGTAAGAGAAACGGTAAAAAGAACAGGTTCATCATTGACCTCAATAAAGTTATTTTTTAACAATTATATAAATGTTAAACAAAATATCGCAAAAGCTACATGGTTGGGAAGAAATGGAATTCATTGTAAAAGGACAATATTAATTGAATTTGAATCCATCCAAGACAAGAAAAATATTACAAAGAATTGCTTAAACAAAAACCAATTCAAGTAACGAGTCATATAACTCTTAAGACATTGATATTCTGAGAGAAATGCAAGAACGTGAAGAAGAATATGAAGAAGCAAAAGAATATTGGAGCAATCACGGTTGGACTTGAAGTGAAGCAGAAAGCGACTAATAATACTTAATCATATACACATATTATAAAATACATAGACAAGAACATATATATATATTGATATTTACATAAGTATTAGTATATCTATTTGTATATTCGATGTCAAAAGGCCGCCGCGGAGGCCAATAAGACCTATTAAGTATAACTATATACTAATTCTTACATAATGGGAAAAAATCGCACTAGATATGATGTAATTTATTCAAGAATACTTAACGGTTCTCAAATACATAAATAGAAATAAATTGAAATTGAAATGAGAATTTACCTAAATAGAAATGCTTTATATTTGCTATATTTGTACCTAAAATACATTCATGTGTGAACTTAGAGAAATAAGACAAATAAAAATACCAAGTAAACAAAAAATTACAATATACAAGTTATATATTGAAAAATGTTTAAGTACGGTTTTTCCTAATAATTATATTAGGTTTTTTAATCCGACAAATTGTGAATTATAATTTTCTATTAAACCGAATTGGGAATAATTGTAATTATAAACCGCGTATTATGTACATAATTAAAAATGAATAAAGCAAATCAAAAAATAAAATCTCCTTAACCTTTCCAAGACCGCGTTCTGAGCGTCCGCTCATAAATCCCACCTTATTTGCCCCCTCTGCCCTTCTTTATAGATCTCTACTTGGATCCATCATTGGGAATGGTTGGGAATGGGAGTGGAAAGGTCCATGTGAGTCAATAGACAATATCACAGAGGGTCACAGTGAATCCCATTGGAAAGGAATTAAATAGGGAATATTCATTCGCATATGTGTTTCCTTGTTTAGGAGTTGAGAGTGTTAATATCTCATCAGGATGAGGAATGAATGGAGGGGGGAACACGCCCTCCAAATTCTCACTCGTAATTCTCTAATTTTTGAGGATGAAATGAGGCTTGAACATGGTGGAGTCCATCTGAGCCGTGTTTGTGTTGTGGTGTGACCCTTTGAGGGTTCCTCGTTGGGAACGAACCCAGTGGTGGGACATAAATATAATAAAGGGCGAGAGGGAATATCATATGGGAGCCACTAAGCCGTTTGATTTATTACCGATTTCCTTAATTATCCGGAACCTCATCCTATTTACCAGCCTCTCATCCACTCCCCAGAGGAACTTCATCTACCATTGTATGACTCCTGGTCATAAATACATTCCTCCCACATTGCCGGCTTGAGAATGTATTAAACAGATAGGAGGGCCCAGCCCTTGCTCATTTTCCTAATTCCATACAGTTAATTAGAAATTACGCGAACTGGTGTGGAAGGACTTTTCGGGATTTGGCCTAAGCCATTACTGTGCCCGCCCTTTGTCCTCTCCCTGGAGTTGAGATGAATTTGCATTCGCGGGGCGAGGGAGGTTACTGAGCGTCTCCGCCATAACAATAACATCTGATTGAAATTGTTGTGGTTCTTTTCTCAAGGAAATAACTGATAGATCTCTATTTGGACCATGAACATAAAAATAATAGAGGAGGGAGCCGTGGATAAGAGAAATTAGAGTCAAAGTATGTCTGGCGCCTATAAAACGCGGTGAAGTTATAGACCCTCTTGATGGTCGTTCTTATGGTCCCTCTTGGGCTTAATTTTGAGGGGAAATAGTGTGATATAAGGAAAAGAGTATTGGGAAGCCAAAATGATCCTTTGAAATTTCTCCCATGACTAGAAAAGTCACGAAACCCATAAAATGCACGTAAAATTCTCGGAGGCCGTCGAGAGCATCTCCCCCATCATTCCTCTCTCAAAGATGAGCTTTCTCCGATGGGGAGGACCCGAAAACCCGCCGTTTCCTCCCTCGTCCCGCTCCTGACCTTGCGGCGGAAACCGGCATGCAAATGCCCACCATGTGCCATTGACCTCCAAGGAGCCAAATAATGGGAGACATTTACTAATATTCTATTTATGAATGTTGTCGAGAGTGAGAAGCTATTGATTCAATATGTACATACATGCATAAGGATCCTTCCACACTCGTCGTCTGTATGGAATGGGAACAGCTTGGAATGCCTTCGTCCTGACGACTCGGCTCCCAATGAGTCCCCATCAAACATGTATGACCCAATGTTTAATGTAAATACGCGAGTCACACATGGAGTGCCCGAGCCGCAAATCCCATAAAATGTTGAAGAAGAATGAATAATGACCAAGTGGGAGAAGAAAGTTGAAAGGAGCGGGAAACCGCGGAGGTTTCTCTTAAACACTTCTTCATGTCTCATCTTTACCCCTCACCGCACTTCATCTAATTACTCATCACGAGCCCCTTGTTCAGCCTCTACAAATCGCCCTCCTATCTTTCCCCATGGAAAATGATGAAAACCTCGTCCGAACCTCCCAAAAATTGAAATCGAAATCTCACCGTTGGATTGACGCATCTCCTCATGGGGTCTGGTCCACGGTAGGTCGGAGAGTAACGGCCAGGGAAACAGCTTCCGGGGGCCGAAATGGTCGAACCTAGAGGTTTCCCGTTCATCACTTTGTCCGAAGAATACATGGCGACGGCGGTTGGGTAATATGATGGAGCTCCCGGTGCCCCGCCTGAGTAAAGAAAATACAAATTCCCATCAATACTTACCGATCTTTCCTTCCATCGTCGAAATATCCGGCAAATCCAAATATTTTACTAATATTTTTTAATTTTAATTTGATATTTTCCCCATGATTTTCCAATCGGATAAAAGAAGGAAGTAATTTTTGAATTTGAGCTTGAAAAAAGTTTGTTACTAGTTAATGAAGTAGAATGAGAATTGAAAACCAGACCTCGGTGCATCATTCCTCAAATCACACAGAGAGAGATTCTCTGGCACTCTTAATAAAATTTCCACACGGTTCCTCTCCTGTCTTTCACGTCACTTTGTTTCTCGAGTTCCTCTCGTGGGGGTTTGTCGAGATGGGCCGGGTTGTCGGGCCACGGAGGCCGCTCGGTTTCTCAAAGTCAACTTCTAAGGGCTTCTCATGCAGCGGTGGTCGGGATTTGGTCTTGCGGGCGAGACCACATGGTCGTTGACAGTCCTCTGCGCGGTGTGGGCTGAGACCTCACAAGAGGCTTCGGCATCAAGGAGCACATGGACTGAGGACGAGGAGCATAGGAGAACCTAACTCTGACCGATCCGATTCTTGACTGCGGCACCCGATCCGCCTTACCCCACATTTATATCTTACACACTCCGGGAGATGGGAAGGATCTCGAGCGGGCTAATGTTCCGGGGAGAGAGGCGAATAGGTTCCTTTGTGTCCAACTTCCCGATTTCTCTCCTCCACCTGTTTTAGCCTGCGAGTCCGCGCAGGGCACTCCGTCCCGCAAAATGAAAACGAGACCCACCTCCCTCCAGACTCCGCCATTTCCGACTCAGCTCTCGGCCACCTTTCTACCCCACATAAATTCACCCCGCTTTAATTATTCACAGGTCCAAGGGTCAAGCTAATGAAGAGCTTTTCAGGAATCTCGGCTCGCCCCTCCGACCTACACCTTCTCATCCAAAACCTTTTTACAGAACTTTCATACGATCAACCTGTCAAACACCCCTGGTTTTCATTTTCACTTCTTTCTTTTTCAAATCCGTACGCACCAAATTACGACCCAATCAATTAATAACAATCAAAAGATATTCATACATGTTAAAAAATACTAAAAACGATCCACACCTGATAATGCTGACTTTTTTAAATTGAATAGCTCGACAAGGGTTAAGCTAAACCAAAATCTTTGTCTTTGATTCATATCTTACATTTAGATTAACTGTTCATTAAGCTGAAATACATACATAACTGTCTATGTTTATTATTTATATAAGAAAATGTATAAATAACCAGTAGCCACTTTTTGCATAATTTAGGCAGAAAATTAAAACTTTTACTGGGTAATCTTAAATCAAGACATTATGTTTATGACAAATTCATACACACATATAGTGCATACTTAAGACTAGATTTGGACCGAATACGAATAATATTCGATATTCGTACGAATAGTTCGGTTCGGTTCGTTAGCATTCTTACTATTCGTTAAATTCGGCGAATATTCAGGTTTAATAATAATATGTTAAATGCACAAAGAATATACCCAGTATTAACTAAAATCGAAATAAAATTTGATTTAAGAATTTAAGTTATTTAGTTTTTGATATATTTATACTATTTTTAATTATTTAATTAAACTCATCAGCCTTAAAATTTCAACTAATATTCAGAAAGTAACGGTAAATTGTAATTTATGAATCAGGCAATAGGCAATTTCTCCTTTCTTTATACTACAAGTAGGTTTGTATAATTTTAGTATAGGTATATACCTTATATATCTACCTACAGGTATAATATATAGCGGTATATCTTACATGTATACTATTAATTAAAATTATACAGTAAGACAATATAATTTGATGGTAACCAATTTAATTAACCATTAATTGATTATGGTATTTAATTATTAAAACAGTTAGATTATTTATAATTTATAATATTTTACGAAATATTAATGAACGGACAAAATCCATGGCTAACGAATAATTCGCCGAATAGTTCGTATTCGGTTCGGCATGAAATCCCAACTATTCGTTATTCGCCGAATAGCAAAATTTGACTATTCGGTCCATCTCTACTTAAGACATATATATAAGCCCAATCCATTTAAACCTCATACACATGAAACTAAATATCATTTTGTAAGGCGGCAAGTTATTCCGCCTAACGATTTTCCGCCTAAATATCCTTTGTTATGAAGCAAATCAATGCCGCGATTCAATTCAATTCATTTTCTTTGAACTAAAAAAAACTTTAAAAATCCACTTTTTCGGGTGTCTAATAAAAAGTCGTACACTCCCTTTCTCCTCCTTTCACCTGAGGGATAACCGGTTTAATAAGAAGGTAAGAATTATCTAAATAATAATATTATTCTTTACATAATTTATCAACATTATTTACATGCATTGTATGTTAATAATAAAATGTTTGCATTATTTAATAAGGGTTAAAATGTCAAATCAGGTCATGGCCCTGAAGAAAGTCCTTACATTTGCTCAGCGGGCACAAATCGCCCAATTACTCTCTCGTGGACACAACAAAACTGCAATTTCTCAGCGTCTACACATTTCGAGATCAACTATACACAAATTCCTTAAAATGGGAGAAAATTACGGACAAAGGAAACCAACTGGAAGACCCAAAGTGACCTCACCACGAGATAGGCGAAGAATTTTAAATTCCGTAAGCAACTCTACACAGTCATTAAGGAACATCAAAGCTTCTCTTGGACTTGGATGCTGTCGGCAAACAATTTTAAATGCCATTAAATCATCCCCAAACATTAGAAGGAAGATGATGAAGGGACGACCCTCGTTAAAACAAGTTCATAGACTTGAGAGAATGAACTGGGCCAGAGACAAACTTGGTTGGGGTCTTAGGTGGCGGCGAGTCATTTTTGCCGATGAGAAACGCTTCAATTTTGATGGTCCAGACTTTTACAAGGGCTATTGGGCTGATTTAAGGAAAGAGCTGAGGACATACACAAAAAGATGTAGGAACGATGGAACCGTCATGGTTTGGGCCGGGATTGGCTTCAATGGGAAGACCGACATCGTCTTCGTTTCGAACGACATGGATTCGGAGGCCTATCAAACGGTCTTAGCAGGGAATCTTTTTGATTGCGCTGAAGATATTGGAGGAGAAGATTGGATTTTGATGCAAAGTAACGCTCCTCCCTACCGATCCGAATCAACTAGACATAGGCTTGCTGAACAAGGCATCGAGGGAGACCGTCTTATGGCGTGGCCAAGGTATTCTCCAGATATGAATCCACTTGAAAACTTGTGGGGCTACCTCAGCAACAAAGTGTATGGAGAAGGACAGCAATATCACAACGTAACAGCCCTACAGAACGCAATTCGAGCAGCGTGGGATACCATCACGCTTGAGCATCTTCAAATGTTTAACGCTTCTTGCGCTTTTAGAGTTGGAGCATTACTTGAAGCTAGGGGGTCTCACACAAGATATTAAGCTCTTAATTTAATTAAAATTCAGTCCCTAATTGTAACATAAAACAATCAATATAACTAAATCCAATTATCATTGTTTTAAGTAAATATCAATTATAACACATTATATATGTATTACAATAAATATATTAATAAACAATAATCATTTCTTTTAAAAATGCACTTTTTCCTACTGTATGAGGTTTAATTGGATTGGGTTTATTATATCATTAACATTTTGGTAACGTTTCAGTTTAATTTACCTTTCATCACATCCTGAAAGTTGCGATCAAGATTGAAGATCACCAAATAGTCCTATTAAAATGAATGCTGAGTTCATTGTGAATATGGAACTCATATCTGAATCTTAAAAATATGCATGGAATGGAAATAATTCTGAAATCTTTTGTAGTCATTGGACAAATCAAGAACATTTTTGTTGGCTTTTAACTAGATCCAATAAAGTTGATGTGAAATATGAAAGGGATAAAAACATTTTGACTTTATTCATCGTTGAGAAGGAAGAATGACGCCCCAGTGCAGGTTTCAACCATTGAGAGGAATTGAATAAAAATATTGACTCGTTTCCCTCAGTTGAAGTCTCTTATGGGTTGTGAGGGTAATAAAGAAAGAATCATCATTCAATGCCTTGAAGGTACATTGGGTCCTTTGTCCTCCAGAGTGTCCGGTATTTCTGGGAACAGATTTCCCTTCCTTGTGAAACTGCTCCGCGTGGGTTGTGAATGAAAGTAAAAGTAAAAAAGGAAAGTTGATTAAATATCTTATGCATAATGAAGCGGGACGTCTATTATTCAACTAGCCTCTTGTTTCTCTTCAAATATTTATCCATAGCTAGTTGACCTTTTAAATTAAATCTTCAGAAACGACTGGGAATTATCTTGTTGTGGTTCAACATCCTTCCTGACCATTTTCCTTTTTGTTCTCTCAAATCCTCATTATTCTTCCCTCCTCATTGTGCACCTCAAACAGACCCGATGTCCTACAATCATCAATTTCCCATCCACCTGTCTGTATTCGTGTCCATAATTCCTAATTCTGGCTTCCTCTCTCCTATTCCAAATTGATTCCCGTCCTTCACTCACAGTTCTCATGATTATGTGAACCTTGCATCCGCACGTTCACCACAACCTAGCACATTTCCAATATGAATAATAGTGGTCGCATACGCAGATGTGCCCAGGTTTGGCCCCTTCCACACTTCCTCTTCTTTCAAGGAGACAAATTCGTGTGTGTTGCTCTCGGGTCATCATCATAAGAGGAATCCGGGAAATGGAGAAATCCCTTAATCATATGTCACTGCAATTATGTTGATGGGGAAGGAGGATTCGGAATAAAAAAAGATTATCAATACAACGGCTCCTGTTCACGCACCTTTCAGGTCTCCGTTGAGAACCCGGTTCCGGTCAGAGGGCTAGCAAATCAATTAGCCCCACAACTAAATCTATTGCCCCCATGAAATATTCATGGGCTGCCATAACATTCTCTCACTTCCCCTCTATTGAAATCAAAACAAAATTTCAACTACCCACCAACTTAATATCATACTCCTTTAAAATCTTTTCACTTAATGTTAGTAATTTATACTACAATATTTATACTGGTAAAAGAATGAGAATCGTTTCCATGAAAAATTGTTCAAATCTTCTCACTTAAACCAAGATCCAACGTTTGGATTGAAAGGACTCGAATGACCTGAAAGATAGGAATTGGAAATTTAAAATTTGTGAGTTTTCCATAAAATGATCAAAGTGAACATTTGAGGGTTTGAGTGAATAAAGGACTGTCGGAGATGGAAGGATAATGAAGCAATAGGAATTAGCCACAGCCATATGGGGGCAAAGGGATCTTTGCCCTCTGAACAAAAGGGTCTCATACATTGACAGATGTGTTAGAGTATAATGCCCGGCCAAATGGTCATTCCATGTCCATTCATAGTTTCCTCAACCTCGGAGCGTAATAGCAGTAAAGTGCTATTCTATTACTTGCTCAACTCTCGCTCCACATGATTGACTTAGGAAACAGTCTTTTTGTCTATCTCTTGGATAGACATTATGTTTATATTTGATTTTATTGCTTCTTTTTACACGTCAATTGATATTATGTAATGGATCAAATGTTTATAACTTTATAGACAAATTTACTCCCTTTTGACCCGCTCTAGATTACTGTACATATGTAATATAAATATGAGGTAATATCAGCACCTTAATTTTTACATGTAATATGATATTGTATTCTAGGAATATCTGAATTAAATAACTACCTACAGTAATTTAGGTACATCCATAGTTAGTGAGTATAATGTATACAAATAGTATTTAGCATATTCATAATAGAAGAGATTTGTATAGCGAATATATGGTATATATGTATGTACTATATTTGTATGAAATTATAGTTTTGCTTAATATAAATACTAACAATATACTGGACGAATTTACATTTTATACTGTGATGTTTATTTATGGTACTTGTCTCCACTTACTGCTCACTACGTGCGTTAAGTAATAAATAGTCTAAACAAAGGGGCATCATAAATACAGTTGAAATTCATATGTTTATATTCTGATTTTGCGGATTTTAATTAACAAAGCAAATACATAAGTGCTAAAATCCTTGCCAGATTTATAAATAATGAAATGGTTTCATTTCTTTCCATAAAATAAAATGGTACTATGCAAATTAAAAAAATCAATTCTTTCGTCGATGAAATCCATGAATATTTAATCGTGCATAAAGCCTGCTTTTGAATGTTGATACAAGCGATACTTAAGTTTAATCATGACCTAGGTCTTTTCTGTATTTATTTAAAGTTAATTTTTCATATTGGCAAAATGTAGCATAATTAATAAAAAAGGATGAAATCATTCTTAGGATTAGAACAATCTTGAACAAATTGTAAGCACTTACATGTACCTACTAAATTCTTTATAAAATGTGTAGATCCAAAGATAGGCAACTAACCTGTATTGATTAATAAATAAGTAGTAATATTTCTATATATATTAATTAATCAACTAGATCATACATATCAGATACATTTCCTGATATATCTACAAGATATAAATCTATGAATCGTTTAATATGGTTAGTTTTGGTGGTCAATCTTAACTTCATGTAAATTATATTTTCATGCCTTCACTTCATATGAGATTTAAAGAATGAAGGAAATTAAATCTAAATCAAATCAGAATCGTTTTTGTGTTTAGCATGAAAGTTATAAAAGCAATCGGATCTGATGCTTTGTAACTGAGCAGCGAAGTGGCTCTTGGGAAAATGGGGCAAATGGAATTTATCCGCTTAAAAATGAGGGTTGAAATTATAGAAAAGGGATCAACAGGATGGTAAAAGTGTGATTTGAAACGGGTGAAAAGGAGGAGAAATCGTTAGCCGTTGTTTCCTCTAGCTGAGAGCGAATCTGGAGATTACAACGGCTGTTGATGATGAAATGTGAGAGGAGGTAGGGAAATGGTTGGATCAGGGGGGGGTTGAAAGATAATAGGGAGCTGGCGGAAATCATTGTCTGCATTAATTCGAAATCAATTAGTCGTAAGAGGATTTTCCTTCCCATTAGAGAATTCCTTCATCTGTTGCTCCGCGGACTGACAGTCTCGGGGTCGTGAATATTGGAAGAAGTATATTAAATATAGAAGGATAACCGGGACCGACCGGGACATTTCGGGAACTCGGCCTCAACTCCCTCGACCTCCATTTGTGCGATATTGTTTATCGGGACGATTGTCGGAGGAGTCTCCGTGAATGAATCAAGTGCGGAATGAAGAGTCGTCTCCTCTCACACACTCCTGAATCGCTTATTTAATCTAATATAGAGGGAATAAATCCCCATTTACGCTGACAGAGTTAGGGGTCTGCGTCTAATTTGTGAGCCTCGTCGTTGGAATAAGGGAGGAGCCGCGGAAGAAACAATACGGCGAGGAAATGGAAGTGATGCTTCTCCCAAATGATTTTATTCGCCAACTCACTGGGCCGGGTGATCTCGGATTTGTCCTCCTCGCGACCCGCCGGCGAGTAAGTGGACATTGGCTCCGGCCTCTTTTCCCGGCAGTAAACCAGAAATGGACCCTTAGTCCAAATTGCTCTCCGAAATTGACTTTCTTCGTAGCTCATCTTGACTGGGCCCAGCGGAGTTGGCTCCCCTTCTCTCCCCTTCGCTCCGAGGCTCAGAGGCACACAACAATTCAAACATCGTGCCCCGCACGAGATTAGGAAAAATTCCTCAGACCAGCACAGAAATCTCATTTTGTGCCCCAAAGTAGGAGTAAATCTTCTTACAAGAGAATAAAAACGAGGGAAATGTATTTCTAATCAACTTCATCCTAGCTTAAGGCCTTCCCATGGAAAACCAGCCACCACTCTCGGGTCTGCCCAACAACTCCCAGAATTTCTCTCGGGACCACCAGAGGCCGGAGAGTCAGAGGAGGATAAAAACCATTTTACTCACCTATCCAATCCCCGCCATGTCATTACTTGGGAGAGAGAAGAAATTCGCCCACTTTGAGAGGACATCTCAAAATTGTGATTACCACTTCCTTCCCTTTACACAATCTCCCCTTACGAGCGGCCAGACATGCAATCCGGCCGGGAATTATCTGCCCCATCGATCTGCTTGCCAACATCGCCTTGGTTAATTAATTAATCAACCAGAACACTCACTGCTTTTAAATCTATTTCTCTTTCCAAACCCCTTTCTTGGAATTTTTCCATCCAAATCCGCCTTAATTTCACTTTAATCCGAATGTTTGTAATCTCTTTAGAATGAAGTAGTTTTGTCAGTACGTGGAGCATTCATGGAATTGGACCCCTTTGAATGCAACCTCCCACTTACCATTTTTGTCAGCCTTTGTGTGACACTTGAGCCCTTGGGAGTTGGGACAATACGCACGAGGCTGTTGTCCCACGGCCCAATGCACAATTTCCAATTACACATCGGGAGCTGTACGTAAACAGAGACGTACCGGTGGAAAATAAGTAATAATTCCTCAAGAGGATCCCTGAAAGGAACGACTCTTTTTATTCGCAACTCTTCCCCTCCACCAACAAAGAAAAAATATTCATAGATCTGGAAATGAATATTTCATACTCGTTTCATTACTTATTCAGGCCCTCTCAATGGATTGGGCAAGAAGGGATTTTGCCCATCGGCCCACCAACTATAAGTAGAATAAATTGTGAAGGTAATGAGACCTGAGTGCTCCCCTTCTCAAAATGCTCCGATGGAATGAGGGGACTCGCATTGGTAGGCCTTGGTCGTACTGTCCCGTAATTTAAACCTCCTTTTACCAGATCCGACCACCGCAGGGACGTGAGGAGAAAATGGAGCCGCATGGAGAACCAAATGCGACGATGATAAACGATGCGGCTCTGCGGTGTCTATCGTGACACCTCCTTGACCCATCGGAAACAGTTGGAATCGGCGGCACGTGACCGGCCTCACGTCGCGGCTCCCCAGACACGTGCCGAGGCCTTAACTGATTAAGAGATCCGCTGTCTGGATCCTCGGGGCGGGCTTTTTTACATCAGCGTAATTGAGAGATCTCACGTGAAACTCGGGCCCCTTGAAATTGGAGCAAACATCAACGTGAGACTTCTTCCCATCATTTCATGCTCAATTTTATTTGATCCCCTTTGGAACGAATCGCATTAGAGACCGACTCCCGTGCACAATGGAGGGAGATGTCGCCGTTTAGAGGCTGATGATGTGGATGCAGAGAGGGAATGACCCTCCTCCTCAATCCCATAAGATAACATATGGGGCGGATGAGTTTCATCCCAAACATCTATTATCTTTTATAGGCTCATTCACAAGCCCTGTGTACACTCCTCTCCTACTTATCCCAAATCCCATATGCCCAACTTTAATATCTATTCAAAACATTTCAAGATTCCTCGGTCCTTTCTATCCTACAAACAAGGTCGTAAATTAAACCCAATGATCTATAACATTACCCTTCTCGGATCAAATTTGCTCCGAGCAAAGCACAATAATGGAAACTTATGGTTCCGAACTCGATACTTCTCATTAATCCCCTTATACTTTTCAAATATTGTGATACATATCTCCTTCCACCAAATGGGAAATTAACAACAAATTAGCTATTCTTTATTCATCAAATATTTATTTATATAGCTGTAATAAAATATTTATTAACCTCTGGTCACATAAATATTACATTTATATAACTATTTACTTATTACCTATTATGTAATAGACAACCATACATAGTGAATACGTGAATAGTAGGATATATTCAAATACATACGTTTGTTTTGCTATGTTCAATTGAGCCTGCATTTTCTTTATACTTAATGTTAGTGTACCAATACCATACTTACAATATATTGTAAAACGTGATTATTGTTAGTTAGTATGTATATTAAATAGAAATACCCATGACTAAAAGACATCACCATATATTTAAATATCTATTTAAAAGATAATATGCATTCATATTGATTCTATGTAATAAGTAGTAATACTATAAATATAAAGCTTTCCATTTTCTATCATAATACTTAATGTTAGTTATTATTTCTCTGAACAATATAAAGATAAAGTTAGAATGATATTGTGATATTATGAAATATGAAATAAAGCATTTAAACCAATGTTGTTACCCATTCCTATGTTTTCTTAAACCTTTAAAGTCCTTAGATCGTTTTTTAATCTTAAACTACCCTCATAAAATTTTATTACGTGCATGAGGCATAATTCTATTACATATTTCATATATTAAGGAATAAGATACGATAAGCATATGAATATACTCACAGAGGAACCATTTTAACATGGAACATACTAACATTAACATTAAGTAAATACATACATACACATGAGCAATAGGAACATATCCATATTCATATACTTAATGTTACATAAATTCGTTGAAATAAAATGAATGTGTGTATGAGTCCCGGGTATTAGTTTTGATTAGGTATTCGCTTATTAAAAGGTATTTTATTGAAAGGGTTTTCCATAGTGGTTGGGTCATATTGTGAAAACGTTGTTTATCACATGGAGGATATGTTAATAAGAAACAGTTAGCAGCATGCATCAGCCGAAAGTTGAGTGGTTTGGAGAGATATGGAAGTTGAGGGAAGGAGATCGGACATAAGGGATGATTTGGAAGGAGAAACGAAGAGACAAAGCTCCATACATAAATCATCCAGGCCATAAAATCCGAAATAATGATAGGCATATCGTGACCATTGATGGGGGCTTAGGAAACCAGCAAACCCACACCGGTAGTAATCTATTAAGTACACTCAGGTATCATGCAAGGTTCTCAATTCATATTTCCCTATTGAGCGGTTATTGTACATAAGCAGGTTCACCCATCCACAACAATATCTCACTCCCTCGCATTATGGATGACCCTTGGTGGGCCTCTAAACGACGGCGGCCGTCAGGAAAACAAAGCCATTTGGCATGAGAGCTTCCTTTTCTAATCGTGTGCCGAGAACCTCCTTATCTAAACGACTTGATAGAAAACTCATTGAGTGGGAAAAACTTGGGCTCATCACTCTCCATTAAATTGAGCCGAAATAAGCGATCCATGTAGGGGCTGAATAATTCAACCCATTTGATTTATTTCTTTATATTTTGACAGATTTAGGAGAATTTGAGTGGAATTGCAAGACCGATCACCTCTCCCCACAATTCCTTAATAAAAACAATTTGGGAATCCCCTCCATTTCCTACCCGACTTGCTTTTCTGGACAAGAAAAGGGTTCCTTAAACTCCACCTGTCTCGCTCGCCAAATTGTCACACAGGTGGAGTTGGAATAAATTGACGGATTTCCGGACTGAGTCCTCACCTTCCTCTTTTCATTTTCTATCACAAATCAATAAGTTTGATTTATTGATTGGATTAATTTATTAAATTTTTCCATTTTAAATGCGTTGAACTTTGGTGGGAAAAGGAATGGGGTGAAAAGACTCTTGTTAGGAATTGCTTGGATAATTGTTATCATGTAATAATTTCCAAAGTTAAGAATCACTTGGATTAAATATCCACATTAAATATTTTATTTATTTACCTTTGGCCATAAAATCCTAATCCCCAAATCCTATATCTTAAGCTTGATAGTTTCCGTAATGTTTTATTGTAAAACATTAGCAATATAACAAAGGGATTTCCAGGCATTATGCCTATTTAACATACCAATTTGAAATATATGTTATTATAAAGTGCATTAGTTAATGTCATATCTCTTTCGATTTCCTGTTTTGATCTCTCTCAATTTTTAATCCTAATAAAAAACCTTTTTGTGAATCAAATAGTTTTATACGAATAATACGAATTAAGTATAAAGCATTTTCTTATGTTTTAGTAAATCGGTTTAGTTTTTTATTTGCCATATGGCTATTTTTGATTTATTGCATTTTCTTTTGAACATGAGGGGTCGGCTACTGATGACTGATGACCCCATTTTAAACACAGGTATTTTGACCAAAGCATAAGTCTTTCTCTTATTCATGCTCCTCAAGAGATTTTCCATGATGGCGAGAGTAATGCTTTGTCCACAAGGGCTTGAGAGTTAATGCATCAGTTTTATTTATTGTTTTGTTTGAAGTCTCGCTCTGCTCAATGAATGTTTGACGAATGCAGGAATATTGGGAATGAAATATAGACAGAAGTCAATTCCCAGGTTTGGGAAGAATATAAAACATGACGAATCGTTTCTGGTTCTCTATTGATTCGAGTTGAACCTTCAATCCAACTTTTCACCTGATTTTAATTTGAATCGAGTGAACCAGGTGCTCGTATGAGAAAATTCTGGACCTTAGTCAGGCTCTCACAATAGAAAAACTCGTTGTCTCATAATTCCACCTGACTCGTTTGGTCCCAACATGTGTGTTTTGGTAAAGCTTATATTTGAATGCACAAAGTTGACTTTCAACATGCGGCATATCCATTATAAGTAAGTATGTATTGGAAACATATACCTAGGTCCTACATAAATAGCATGGGAAATGGGAAGTTGGTTGTTTTGCCCTTCCGTGCCGCTTCTTATTCCGATTTCATAATCGAATCAATTCAGCTCCAATCCACAAACTTTCATCGGATTTCCTTCAAGAGCCTTAAACGCGTGACAAAAGTTGAAAAAAATCCATAAAAACATGACATTTGTCCTTTTGATTGCTTAACATTTTACACCGTTATTATTTTATTGTACCTGTAAATAATATCAAAGCTGTTCATTATTTAATATATCTAAATTTGAACAAATATTCCAATTCCTATTCCTAAAGGCCGTTTTCGGTGATTTAAAAACATTTTAAAATCTACACTAATTGGTGTTTTAGTACACATGAAGATTATCTTCGTATATTATATGAATTCATATTTAAATGTACAATATGAATGAAAATCTAAAAAAACTGGTCTTGGGTGAGAAGGATTGTTCGGATTGAAAAACTGTGTAGAGGAAATGTGAATGTTGTTCAGGGGCTGGGTGAATAAATGTTGTGTATTACTGCGAGAAAGGAGTTGGAGAGTGACAGGTGGGGTTTAGCTCGTTGGGCCCTGTAAATGTGTGCGAGAGGGAAGTAATGGAAGGTGTCTGGGTTTGTTTCAGGGTCCATTGTTGTCTGAGGATGCATAATATGAAAAGGAAACCTGTAGAGAAATCAACTAATGAACCCCCAGAGCAATGAAAAATTCACTTGATGCCCTCCCGAAAAAAGCGAGAATCTCCCAACAAATTCTCTAAAGTAGGCTCCAATTGAGACTCGACTTGAGAAATTATAAATTTTGAATGCCAATATGAGAAATGCTCCACTCTTTCCGCCTCCATCCATCCGCCAGACCGGGAAAAACTCCTGGAACTTGGAAGTGGCTGTGGGGAGTCGAGGAAACCAAATCCAAACTCATCCTTCCTCTCCTCATTAGATCCTCTTTCCCTTCTCAATGATTTCCAGCCTTCCATTTGCTCCCTCCATCATTTCCCGACCGCTCCGACCGCGGATCCGAAAAATTTTCACTTAATTAGTCTGCTTCCGGCCTCCGACATATTAATGCGCAGTTAAAAGTAAAGCGACTTCCTACGGGGCGGTGTGAGGAGGCCCGGGAGGAGCGCGGTCGTCCCATCCTATATAAACGTTATGGCTAATTTCCCCGCGGGGAAGGCGGAGGGAAATTGAGCAAGTGGATTTTGGCACGGAGGGCTCCTAATGAGCTTGTAAGAGCCTCAAGTAGGAAGGTAAGAACCAGAGAGGGACTTGGAATGGAAACGAAAGACAGCGGAGGAGCGACAAAGGGAAAAAAGGGAAATGGCAAATGCAAAGCGAAAGATTATCTGATGAAATTTTAATGTCATCTCGAATACAAGGTGAATATTAAGGAGGGAGTGGAGAAAGAGAACTTCTTTGTAAGGTGTAAGTTTATGGAGAACTCCCGGCCTCCTCCTCCGAGGCCCCGCTACAAATTTCTTTCAATCGGGGAAAACTTCTGACTCATTTTCCAGCTCAGTTAGACGGGCCACTCATTTGGGCCATTTCTTCCTTCCCGTCCTCATGAGAGTTTCCTCAGGCCCCTCCTCTTCGACATCCAGACTCCCCAGAACCCCATAAATTCCCCCCATTATTTTTTTCTCGTCTATCACATTAGTCAAATTTGGATAAGAGAGGGACGATTTATACACGCTCGCTCCCGTTCCTTAAAAATTCCAATTAGCTTGATATTAAAAAACCCTCTTCGAATACGATTCATGTCAGGAGTGGAGAATTATACTCACTCAGAGACAATTATGAAAATGAAGCTGAATTTAATTTATTTCTCACTTTTACCCCATCATAAAATACATATACAAACAATGCATTCTTCTTCATACATATGAGTCTATCTTACTTCTTACATCACTCCACTCGACGTCGCAAACACAATGCTCAAGAATTCGCTTCTACATAGTTTTCTTACCTAAGGTTTAAAATACTAGCAATTGCTTTGCGATCTTTTCTCAATTCCTTTAACAAAAATTTAAATGGGACTTGTAGATATTATAAACAAATACTGTAACTCGACATGCTCTTGAACCTGCTTAACAACTTTGATCTGAATTGATGAGACCACTTACATGTATCAGTAGTATATTAGTATAAAGTAGATATGAAATACGATTGAGACATGAAGGTCAATAAAGGGAGATATTGAGCTACGCGTTTGCCTTTTCTCAACGACGGACTTGGAGATAAGCGAGTCTGGTCTCGCAAATGTTTGCAAAATTAAAAGGACCTGGGCTTCTCGTCTTGTCTCTTTGCTCCCTCCTTCTTCCCCAAGCTGGTGATTAATTTAGTGAAAGCCTCATGTCGGTGTTCGTCGACTTAGAAGGCCAAGCATTAAATTAATTTTCCGACCCAAGAAATCTTCTAAATTACACTCCAGTGAATGGAGACTTCTCTCCAAGACACAAGGAGCTTTCTCCTTCATCTTTTGTTGACTTACTCCAATCAAGACTATTTGCGGTAGTTCAATCCGGTAGACCTTTCCCTTTGATAAACTTCTCCTTCCTTCAATTTCCAACTTCACATCAGATCCATACAAATAGTTCTGCCCAGTTGTGGCTCATTTCGCTTCTAACTCAATTTCCTTCAATTATTGACTCCCAACTGTTCAACTTTTATGTCCAGTAATTATTTGAAATCCTAAGCCTGTAACTCTACACAATAAGCCAAAAATGTTTATTTATGAAGCAAATGGAGAATACCTGGAGCATCTTTTAAAACATATCAGTTGGCATTGTGGTTATGTAAAAGAAGTTTGTAATTAAGATATTCAAGAGGAATTAAAAATTAAGCTAAACATAATAAAGAAAGAGATGTTTGGGGAAGGTTGTAACCTGAGTGTTGCAGAGGAGGACCTCCCACATTGTTTGTCAATGGGAAAGACAGCAGGAAACTAATTAGAGACTTTCCACTCAAAAGACTTCCCAGAGGCGGAGAGAGAAGGAGGGAACATTTTAATTGAGGTTTGGAGGAGCCGATGGGAGATGTAGCATTAAATTGACTTGGGAGAGACATTGCCTTGGTTAAATTTGCACAAGCGGAATGACCCGAGGGAAATAATTTAGAGAGTAAATCAAATCATATTTATCTGAGCTGGAATGATTGAAGATACACGAGGCCGGTCTGTTTGGAGTCCTGCGGCTATTGGGCCAGGGATGTGTACCTGAGAGAGATGAGACGAGAGGATGGTCGTCCCATATGGGTCCATTTAGCCTCTGACTCGACGGATCCATCTGTACGCATATTAGATCCAGAGCAAATACACGTTTCCATCAAGTGGATTTACATCCTCCCTTCAAAAACCGGTCACACTAATTCCCTCCCCACTTATCGCAAGCTCAAAGATCAAAACGTGGCCCCGTCGGTTCAGATTTCTCGAAATGCCCTCCCTTCGATTCCGATGCTCTTTCCCTGTGTATTTATTCACTTACTCACTCGCTCAGTTGGTTGATTTGATTTGATTTGATGTTGGAAGTGGAAGTCTTTTCAAGCCGCTCGCTCAACCATCCATTCTTTCTTCTCATCATTTCACTTTTATTTTTCGCCCTTCCCACTCATCCAAACCCTCTCACCTTATGGACCCAGCTCATCTGCATTTCACTCATAGAAATGCACTCAAAATTCATAGTCACTTACCCTCTCCACTTCTTTGATTCATCGACAATACCTTCGGCTCAAATTACCGTTTAAACCCAATGGGCCAAACTCACATTCAAACTCTCACATGGATTCAAATTTCCATCCATTCAATTGTAAATTTAATTGCACTTTTATTTCCCGGGTTTGCTCCTTAATTCTAATTATGCTTTTCATAAACAATCCAGTATAGGTTAATTTTTACTATTCTCATTATTTTATCACATAAACTTTTTATTTAATTGGTCGCTTTGATATATGACATATACTAGGTGCACATAGCATTCTTGTAACAAGTATCTACTTAAAAAAGTCAATAAGTAAGTATTAGGTATCGTTCTTTAGGATGTTAGTAATATAACTTTCATGGTTAATATACATTGAACTAATATGATTGGCTACGGTCGTTTTAGATTAGTATTTCTACTTATTCACCTTTACGGGAGTATTTATTTGGTAAGTATAGGAATTTCCCCATCTGGATGAAATTATTATAATATTGAGTTTCGAGAAAAGTTGAGTAAAAGGGAAAATATGGGGTGAATTTTTAGGTAAACGAAGAAGCCGTCAATTTATGAAAAGGGACTTTTCCTAACAGCCATAAATCGTTCTCAATCAAAATAGGTAGACAAAAGATATGGTTATATAACATTTTCTTATGTCCCTCTTGTCCTCGATTCGCCATTGCATGCAAAGACTTTGCTGTACTTGCCGCTGTAATGATGAGGTCGATACGAGCGAGAGTTGAATGCGAGGGCGAATTGGTATGATTGTGCACTTTGGCGGTTATAATATAATGAGAGGCCCTGGGATAGGCGTCTCCAAATGAAGTTGAAGAGAGGCTGGAAGGGAGAGGACAAAGGGAGGAAGGTGAGCATTTGAAAGGGAAGAAAGGGCGATGGAGAAGATTGCTTTCCTTATTTTCTACCTCTCCGCCTAATTCTCGGCTCCCTTCGGTCTCGCTCTCTCCATGTGCATGCTGAAGAGACCTATTGTGTCCACGATTAAAAATTTAAAGAGAAATCCATCATGAACGGCTATTTTCACTAAATCATACTCAACTCACTCTTACGTAAACCCCGTGGAGGTCTTTTAGCCTGTAAGTCGAGACAGATCCAGGGATCCACCTCTTCTATGCTCCTCGTCCTATAGAAACTATTTGCTCTCCTCCCACTTCGCCCTTCTTCACTCACCAAATCAACACACACTCCCAACCATTTAGATCAATTCCTTCATCCTCACTCACAACTTACCAATCACAAGTCATTGCCTTCATGCCAAAAACCCTTCAATGTTGATTATCAAAATTATTAAATTCCCCATTCATTTTTCCTAAAACTCCCTTTTCTACTCGGCTTTTTATTCAAGACATTTATGTAGTAATACACGCAAAGAGTATATTGACTCATCATAGCAGTTAGTTTAAAAATTTCATTCAACCTCTAAAAATGATATAAATATTAATTAACTACAATTAAGGCATAATTATTCAAATTGCAAGATGACTCTTTAAAAAATATTTTTTAGATTAAAAGCTTAAAATACAGATTAAAAATGATTTTTTGAAATTCGATTAAACATTTGGAAACTGAGAGATGGGCGAAAAGAGTGAAAACAATAGGATAGATACAATTTGTATTTGAGGGTTCTGGATGGAATTTACACAGAGTAGATTTACGTTCCCATTGAAGAGGATAAATCATTTCCAACAAAGTTGGTGGAAGTAATAGGGACATTAATGACTATTAATTTTCTCAGCCCCTCCTCAAAGTGGAGGGAAAGGGAGTTGAAGAAATTGGAAGGGAGTGTCTACTAATGAATATGGCAAAAGGGGGAAAAGCTTCTCAACTTTTCTCAAATGAAACCAGGGTTGTAAATGTTCGGGAAAGCCGGGGCAGAGAAAGCAAATGGGAGAATAATTGGCTTCTTCGTTGGGTTTACTTAGAAAAAATTGAATCAGTGGTTTAGAACCAGAAGTTCTCACATAAATCTCCCCCTACAAATCCACTAATTGATATTTCCTACTCAATTCCCTTCATTTCCTCCTTTCAATCACTTTCAATCATCTGGAAGTTGAAAGTCATCAAAACCCAATGCACTTTTATATCGGATGAGTTGCGAGGATTTGTGCGAAATTGATATGAATTCATGATTTAATTTATTATTAATTTTTTTAAGACTCAATTGAAACGCGGGTGGTTGAATGAGCCGCCACGTGGATTGAACATAGTTATAAGTTGTTATAAGGGAAAAAGGTCGAAATGGATTGGTTGATAGGAAAATTTGTGTTAAAGATTGTAGTAATAAAGTTGGGCGGTTAAGTGGGCACTTCAGGTGTGCGGAGGTTGATTGAGGAAGGGGGAGGTCTCGAAGTCAATGAGTGAATGACAATTGAAAATCATGTCAGAGTCTGAGCGTCTGGAATTTATGCGGCCGTCATCCATATTTAACCACTTTTGTTTTCCTCCCAAGCGGAGTTGAGAGGGGAAATGCAAGATTGATGAAGGGACAGGTGTGCGGGGCAAGGGGCCCTTTTCCCACACATCCATCAAATCTCTGTCTGAGGGTAAAAGATGCAAGAGCGGTGTGCTAAATATAGGAGAGTTCATCATTAGCTCCTCCTCACCTCCATCGTAATTTCCTCAATCCCAATTACATTTTATGACCTCCTCAAACTCTTAAGCAAATGCCTCTTGGTGGGAATGACAGCGGAGCGTAATTTGAAAAGTTTGTTAATCTCTCCAACTTTCCAAGAGTGTGGTGTTTGAGCATTAAGGATTAACATTAGGAGTCGTCCTTATGTGTCACCGCCTCCTCGACCTCCTTCCGAATGAATGTGAAATGTATAATGAAGCGAAATGAAATAAATGAGAAGTGCAATTTAACGACGGCCTCCGAGGACTCGCCCCGAAGTTGAACTCAATTTCCAACTTTGAAGAAAAATCACAATATTATTGGTCTTTTGGGAACGGAGGAAACTTTCCCCTGCAAGTTAATTAGCGTGAGAAAAAACCCGGGTCTTATAATTACTCTTTCCTCCTCCTCCTTTTCCATCCGTCTTCGCCCTCCGAATCTCCGCGCAAGGACCCCCAAAGATACACTGACGGACGGATGAATCCAAGTTTCCTAATTGGATGTTGGGAGACACAGGGGTCTGACATCGGGGGAATTATTCATAACTTGACTAATAATTGATCAGGCACCTGCACAGACCTCACAACATCATCATCCTCAAACCCTCGTTGACACTGAGTAACCCAGTTTACCAAATGACCCCGCACCATGATCTTCTCCCATTTTTGCCTGACCTCTGACTCTCCCTTTGGTCCTCCACAGTCAAAAATCCTCAATGTGTTGAGACAGTAATGCATGCATGATCGGAATGAACAAAGAACCTCCCAATTGATCCCTTTTCAACATGTCAATTGAATCACCCGAGCTGAAAGGATACATGGGCATTCTTCAGCCCCCTTTCTCGTCCTTTTCCCGTCCCCTTGTTAGGACTCGAAAAAATCGGATGGATTTAAAAAGAGGAAAACGCGTTTCTCCCTTTCATGTTTATTTTCCCCGTTTTTATTGTATATGGTCTCATAATATTGAAGTGCCTTCCCGGCCACCGGCCCTATAAACTTCACTCTATGACATATATGATCCCTTTGTTTCTCTCTTTTTGATTGTTCCACTTCAAGCTTCACTGCCTCGCCCATCAACTTCCCTCGCCCCGCTCGTACTTTTCAAGAAATTTACAATAATAGATATACTATTTTAGGTAAATCATGCAGAGTTATTTCTCCCTTTTCCCCTTCTACGACTATTACCAACATCGCCGCTTTCCCTCACGACTTTCCTTCCCTAAACCTCATTTTTCCCCACTTACTTTTTCTATTATTCCCAACATTGAAAAAAGTCAACTCCGTATATCACTCTCTTTTTTAAACAAATAATTGTTTAATTCACAAAAAACCATTATGTGGAGTATTATAAAATGACAACTTTGAAACACTAAATACTCATTTATACCTATCTTGATAAAGCTTATTGGCAGGTAAAGTGATTTAAACATACGAAAAATTAAATGAAAATTTTTACATCAACGCATAATATCTTTATTCATCGTTCATTTATTATAAAAATGTTCTATGGTGTTTAGAATACAAAATTAATTAAGCACACATTAGTTAAGATCCGTAATCGTTTTTAACTTTCGGATACTACGAATATTTATATATGGCATTCATGCTGATGTATTTATATAATAGCACACAATCAGTGAACTAATTATAACGAATATTAATTAATTCCTGGTATTTAAAATTTCACACATTTATGTTTACATTAACAAACTGAATATGATAGATAGTATGAAACTATTAATATATACAAAAATGACTAAATTTACAAAATTGCAAAAAGAGAAAACACACCTATAAAAGTAAAGAGATAAATCGATAAATATATATTTAATTAATTTGTCTTTATAACTTTACTTACTATATACCTAGTAACAATCTTGCGTGTATTATAAAAATGTACCTTATAAATTATAAAGCTAAAAAACATTATACTATATAACTTACATATTTATTCGTTATACTTTATATGTAACATAATGTAGAGCAATATGGTACATACAAAGTTAAGATCATCATATAAAATTGGCATCGAAAATTATTAGGAATTTGTATAAAAGTAATAACTATGTTATCTCTAACAAGATAAGTAAATAATGCATACATTATGTGCAAGTTCAATAAACTATCTTATAGATACAAATATTGGCATATATAGTAGATACATAATTATTACTGTGATTCAATTTATATTGTACAGAATCGGGAGTTTTATTTGAATATTTAAAATATCGTTGGATTATCCCTCAAACAAAGCTCGCCATGTCGCCATTCTCAAATAAATTTAGGACTTATTTTCCATTCATTATGTACCGTATATTTAGTAGTAAAGATTTATGTATGACTGTTTATTATTATACTCTTAGTTATTGAATAAAGTTTTGTACAATATCACTTTATATATTTTGTCAGTTCAATTAATAGATCAGATTAATAGATCTTGTATACACGCTTGAATACCTTATATTTATCCGAGAGACGAAACGCTAAATATTATGAAATGTATATTACTTATAATATAAACTACTTAATGTTAGTTATACAAAAACAAAAGGTGACCATATTCATTTAAGATAAAGGAATTATTTAAATCAGCCTTCCTGATCGATTTTTGTTATTTTAAAATAAATTAAATATTTCTTAATAATGTAGCCATATTATGTGCCAATGCTAACAATTTAGTAGGTGTTAAGCATATATGTAAGTTAAATATAAAAACAGACAATTATTAGATATATATATATAGATAAATAAGTAGAGATGATATTCTTAAATATTGCATTAATGAATTAAAAGAGAGTAGTTAAAAAGGTTAAAAGTTGAAAATGGATTTAAGGAATAGTTAATTCTGAGAATTGTTGAAATGGATACATTATTCCAATTAGTCTTAAGTATCAATTACAACGTTATATGAATCCTTATGAATTTATTTAACTAGGTATATTCGATGTATAGATACTAAGTATATATTTCTGACAAGTAAGTATTACTTTCATAGTGACTTTTGAAGTCTTAAGGCACTTTAACTTAAGGCACTATGTATATTATTTTATTAGGCATTAAATAGGGCAGTGGAAATTGGCGGATTTGGCTGTTTATACAGCCGGTTTTTATATTTATCGTATTGTATAGTTTTTTAATTTAATTATAATTATCGTGGGGGTTAAAGTTAAATTATACAGTCATGTTTCAACTGTCAAAATAATTTTATCAATGTTTTTACTCTGATTTTATAAATATGGGCATTTTAATATATGTAGATTGTAATAAAAGTCAAATGCGTAATTAACATATTACATACGCAAAATTATTATTAAAACCATCATAAAAATTATTTTATATTATAAATAAACAACTAAAAGTTGTCTATAAAGTAACTAATATTTTAAATACACCATTAACCATTTTTCTCGCATATGTGTATTCTAGTAAAGTTTAGGATAAATGAGTCTCGTTCATAACTAAAAGTAATATTGCAATGTGTTCTAACACTATACGAAATTTCAAATTAAAATATTTCTGAAAAAATAATACAAGCACTGATTAACTATACTAACTAATCACATATGAACAAAAATACAAAAAGTATAATAGAAAATAGTTATTTAAAAGATTTCAATATCCAAATCCATTTCATAATTTGAAGGACAGAAAATGATTTTAAGTGTGGAATTGTCAAGATGAGACTTACCATGTTTGACAATTTGAGTTAAAAGAAATAAAAGTATGTAAATAACATGTTAAATGTAAATTAGCATATTTAGAATTAATAGATTTGTGAAAAATAAAAAGTGAGGCGAAGCCTCGATGTATTCTGGTAGGATGTAAAAGTTGAGATTAAACAATGACTGAAGGATAGATGCCTTCAGGATGGTCGGCAAGTACCAGAGTTCCAAGCCATTTGTAAAGCTCCTCTTCTGAATTGCAGCTCACCACATTTCCGAGAAAAGGTTCCTCCTTGGTCCTGGAAATATATAAATCCTTCGTTTACTTCTCCTATTCATTTTTCAATTAAGAATTTAGTGGGAGGAAAAAAGAATGCCGTAAAGGTCTTTATGGTCCAAGACCCGAGATTGGAAGGGGGAAATTAAAAGGCCCTCAACGGGGATTTCCTAATTCCCCTCCAAATAAGTCTCGATTCTCCTCATAATAAGGCATTTAAAAAGTTTTGGTGTGGGGAGAGGGACCGACGTAAGAAAGTTCCAAGAGTCTTCCAACTTTCTTCTCCACCTCACACGAGTTGAAATTTTAATTAGTGGACGGAAGGGACTTATGAAATTTTAACTTGTAATTTGAGACCAAGTGGATATAAAAAATTTGCATGACCAAGAGAAATAATTATTTTATTCTGTTGGATTGGCCCATCCTTTATCTGACGAGGAGTTGGAATCGTGAGTGATAATACAATGCAGCCAATTATTCCAAGTGCTTCCCATACACACTTTCTTTCCAACTCCTGATCTGTGCTTTAGCCCCTTTGAATTAATCTATTTCTCTTTATCGCTTTAATTTAAGAAGAGATAGGGACTCATGAAAGCTTAAACAATATAATATGTATATGTGAAATTCAAGGGTTGACATTACCTCTTAAATGCCTCGTTCCGCTTCATGAATGTAAAGGCCCATCTATAATTGAGAGAGTAAAAGAAGCACATAAAAATACCGCAAATTATAATTTGGTTATAATGAGCTGCTCATTAATTCAAACCAATCATATTTAGTGAATTGATTACTTTGTTGGAGGATTTCGCTTCGATTCACATCCAAGATACCAAACGAGGTCTTCTATTTTCCATGATCCCAATTCTTGAGAGGCCTGAAATTAAATACATACGATTTAGTGTTAATTAATAATTCAACATATAATAACTATTGTGCATCTTGGAAACAATGAAAGCATCCATCTACGATTTATCTTGTTGAATCAAATCACTCAATTAACTTATTAATCAATATAATTAATTTTATACAATGACAATAAGTATAGAAATTCTTGAATGTACAATTTTATGTAAAACGCATACCTTTGAATCCTTATATTGCTTCAAAATCGCTTTACTAAATTCAAAGGGATATTTCTTGAAATTTTTTGATTTGCTGTCAGCGTATTTAAATTCTGAATAAAGAGTCGTTGGTTCTTTGGCCTAAATAAATATTTAAATGTTATAACATTTAAGAAGTATTACAAAACATTAATTATAAATCCAATATAAATCTAATACAAAAAGTGTAATGAATATAATTGTTCTCACGTATGGATGAAGTAGAGGATATAAATGATTTGTTTTGAATATCAGGTAATTGTCCTTTCTCTCATCAGCGTCCCACACACTCCATCGAAGAACCGTCTCAATAACTTTCTCAGAAGGATGCAGAGGCCTTTCAACATCTTGTCTTTGATCGTTTTGGCCAATGACTTCAAATAGAGACAAATTCTCACACTGGTTCTTTTCATTTAATTGTTGAACGATCAGATGTGCGGTGCTGATAGGAGTCAACTAAAACAAAACATTTATTTTACAATATTCATTTTTTACTAAAGCCAATTTTCATAAAAAAAATTTTCTGAACGCAAAATACCGTAATGTTAACTGCAGAAGTTTCATCCTTTTTGCCAATATAAATCCAAATTCTCATATCACCAGAACGTTTTCGTTTTGTACATCCAAGATGAAAGTTCTCGAGCGCATCTTGCATTTTCTTTTCTCTGGCAATTTCCTTAGGGTCAACTCTGAAGAGTGTGTAATAGTTTTCAATTAACTCTTTCACAACTTCGGTCTCCAAGCACGCGTTCTTAAACGATTGAGTTGATTTCGACGACTAAACAGATCAGAGATTTTTGTTTTATAAAAGCATAAGGAGAATAAGGACATAATATATATGTAAGGTTGTATGTAAGAGAAATGTGTATCAATAACTTATAAGCCATTACGTCAACATTCATGAGCGTTGGACCCCAGATAGGAGCCAAATTGATAAGGGGCATCAAATTTTTCTCATGTAATTCATGAACAGCATACAAATGGCAAATCAATTTCTTCAAAATGTTAAAATTAATTGGAGGCAGAGCATCAAGGAGGCGAATATACTCTTTGTGCTTGGATTCGAAACTTCTTAAATCTATAACATTCCAATGTAATTATTAAATAGTTACTGACATTTATGAAACATATTCCAAACATTTAGCCTATGTATATAGGTATCGGGTTTACATATCGTAATGTAATTATAATGTATAAAAATAAATACTTAGGGTCAGCTTAAAATGCCATTTTTAAAGTTAAATATATTTTAGACTTACTTGAAGCGTTTAACCAATCATCGTATAATCTTTCGGTAAATAAAGGTTCAGGTAAAGTCCGAAAGAATCTTTTGAGAGTTCCGGCAACATCATGAGCTGAGAATTCTTTTTGGGATATTTGAACAGACCAACCATCTTTTTGAAAATCGGCCAATAATTGGGTAATTCTTGCATTTGAACCGCTATGTCTATAAATTCCTTCAGCAAGGGTTCCTGGAATTAATCCAATTGAAAATGAAATATTAAATTATGTAATCAAACAATCTAACACAGTTAGCTACTTATTAGCGTTAATTATATAATATTTTTAATTTCAATTTAGCTTACCATTTGCGTAAAGGAAATCAATACATTTATCCACAATCACAGGGACATTGTCGAGAGTAAGTTGTTTCTCTTCAAAAGTTGGCCCATTATGAAGAGCCGCGGTTTTGATGTTATTTTCCCAATTGGAAGTTAACTTTGAACTATCAGTCTGAAGGAAAAATATCTTGCTAATTATATCAATCGTGAGAACAGTCGAGTTATCAACATAAGGACATTTATAATCACCGCCATCTTTTTGGTTTAAAACTGAAAAACAAACGATAAGTAAAACAAATTAAATCAGTAAACTTTAAAATTCACTTTAAAATTGATCAAAAATGAAAATCATAAGAGTTGAATAATTAAAGTTAAATAACAAAAAATTACTTACTGACTGATCGAGCTTTTCTGAGATCCAATTCAGCATGTGGAAGATGTCTTCGTCCAACAAAAGAAAAATAGAGGAATCTTTCATTAAGAACAATCCAACTTGGTGTCCAATCACCAGTTACGCTTTCCTACAATAAAATAATAATAACGTTTAAGATACCCATTTTTATATATTTGGATAAAATTAATTTTAATTTTAACCAATAGTTATATTTTTAATAAATGAATAATTACTTTGATGAAACACCACCCAGCTCTATCATAAGAGGAGAGGAATTTCAAGTCCAAAAACGGAGTGAACGCTTCGATGTATTTCATCATCCAAGTGTTTCTCTCATCGTTGGAACTAGTTCCAAGAATAATTGATTTTGAACCTCCAGATAAAATAAACTGGAAGAATTTTAAATCTTGTCCGCTTGCACTTCCCCGTCGACCTTCCTTTTTAGAAATTTGTAAAACTCTTTCCAGCTCAATTTCATCAATAGGATTAGATTTATCATTATAAAACACAATTTTCCCATTATTAAACACAGCTCTTCTTTTAGTAAAGTCTTTCTTACTCAACCCTGATGGCTTGTACAAATAAGTGGAAAAGATAACGGATGGATTTGCTGTAGGCGTAAATTTACATTTTGAAGATTCCGAGTGCTCAAATGAGCAGATTGAACATGTGTGAAGCTTATCAATATGATAGGAAGAATTTCTCTTCACGGCCGAGACCAGAGAACTAAATGAACCGGCCGCCGAGAGCTCTTCTTTAATCGGGATTAAACGGATTTTCTGACTTAGCTTACGGAAAAAATTCCCTGATCCTTCTTTCCCTTGGCTCAGATTACTCAGATTGGATGTGGTCGAAGGACAAGGGCTGCTCGACTGAGGTGGAGTGGAGACGGTTGAAAACGTGGAGGGAGACGCGCACCTTGGAGGTTCAAGTTCAAACGTGGCCAATTCCACCGACTCATATTCATTGTCATCGGACTCTGAATGGCCGTCCTCGTCTTCTTCGCCGGGCGGTTCTAAATGGTAAGTATTCATATTTGTACTTCGCTTCCCCGGACTGCTTTTATGGCTCTTCACTGAATCTCGATTATTCTCAAAGTAAGTAGGATTCCCGAATTCGGGCTGAAGTTTAATATCAATCGTGGGCCGAGGGGAAAAGTCGCCCGAGAATCTGTTGAGTTTGACAGCTTGGCCCGCTTCATCCTCTTCATCGATGTATTCGTATCTACTCCCCGGGTCAGGATTTTCACCGGACGATTTTACAGGTTCGATGTGATTGAGGGTCTCTGGCTCCAGGAGCGGATCGAATTCAATGATGATGGAATTTCTTGAGGTGAGGCTTGAAGACGAATCGTTAGTTGTGACTGAATCCAATTGGGCTAACTTGTAAGTGTCTCTTTCTGGGAATACGACAATGCCGTCTTCGATGGCAACTTCATCATATTCATGTGTTGGAGGTTCGACCTTGCGCCTCAAAACAACTCCTTCCAAATTTCCCCCATGATGATCTGAAGAGTCGCTCAGTTTTTTATTTGAGGATTTGGTCAACTTCCCCGGGAGGATGCATTGAGGGATGCCCAGCACAGTGTCGTAGTGTGGGTCATAGGAACCAATAGAGTTGGCCCGCACAGCCCCTTGAACCGTGCCAAGACGGAAGGCTGGGGAAGCTTTGATGTAATTTGTCCGGGAATCTTCGACCGAGCTCATGGTGGCCCTTTTGCCCGCAGTGGAATGGGCATTTGGCTTCCTTGGAGGTTGTTGACTTTGAAAGACAAATGGATCTCCTCCGCTTCCAGACACAGATGAAGAGGAAGAGGAGTAGGAGGAAATTGGCTCGTAAATCGATTCACTCGTTTCTGTTCCCGAACCCGAATCGTTTTCTTTCCGACTCTCATCGTTCCCATTTTCCATGTCATGGGAAATAACCGGGAAGGAGGAAACGGCCCTTCGTCCGTATTTGCTCTTCCCTTTGCTTCCTCCAACTTCATTCTTCACATTGACCGTTTTGTAAATATTAAGTCCAGGGACGTCTTTTTCACTCGCGATCGAACGTCTCGTGGAAGTCTTTGGAAATAAAACCGGCTTTGCTTCCGGGTTCGGATCAGAGTAATATTCCTCACTGCTGCAGGAAAACCGACTTTTGTCAAAATTGGTCTGGCGACTTTCAAATTTCTCTTTTGACTTGGGCGGAAAGTCAACTTTGTGAATATGGCCATCTTCAAGACTCTTCTCAAAATCGTTGTCGAAGGGATTGGTTCCAGAGGAACGTTTGAAAATATTAATTGTACCTCTTTTATTAAGTTCTGCTCCGACGGACTCGAAGAGTTTGTCGTTCGAAACGCTTAACTCCTCATTGTGGTTGGTCACATCTTCATTGGAAATTACGTTCATTGGCAAAGAGGCCAATGAGGGCGTCAGTCTTTGAAGTTGTTTCCGGGGCAAAGGAATTGGTCGAGGGCTTGATAAATTCACATTATTCAGTTCTTCGTTGCTATTTTCAAACTTGGAATTGAGGCTCTTACGAGGCATAGGAATTGGCTTCACACTTGCTTCCATACTTCTCTCAAGATTTGATCATTGGGCGTTTCAACTCATTTCTAACCTGAACAAAGATACAAAATACGCATTAATACATAAGTATACAGACAGATAAATGTTTTCCGAATATATTTAAACAATTTTGATTATTGCCTAATTTGGTAAATAAACACTGTGTAGATAGCAAATTGTTAAATAATGATTCACAGTTAATGAGTAAGCACAAAGACATACTTACACAAAAATACGATATTACACTTAATAATAATAATAATAATAATAATAAAATGTCTCATTACGTAAATATATTTTCACAAATAATTGGACTCCCATTTGAACTCGTCATGAACCAACGGCATGGTGGAGTGCATCTATAAAAGAAAACAATCACTTTATATTATATTTGCAACCAGCATAGATGAACTCTGAATCCCCGGCCGACCTCATAAACTTAATTAAATTAGCAAGCTAGGTGAATATAAATCCCGAGGACTCATCTGAAGATCCTTGACACACCTTACATATTGATAGTCGACTACCACCTGGCTAGCCGATCAATTATATTAAGATAACCGATTAAGGTGGACCTTAATCGGTAGTGGAGATTAGTTCTCCTTGAGATTTATTCCAATCGTAATTCTATAAAGTTGGGTCCTAATCTCTTAATAAGCATCCTTCCCCTTACATAAACAGTTTTGTACACGTATTACAGGGTCACTCTCTCATCACCCGGGTCAAGCTCTCAAATTTCATCCTCAATATTCAAATAAAAAATATCGTATATTCATAAATATCAACTGTATTTAGGTATGTCGTAAGTGCATATTTATATACTCTAAGTACATTAAGTTTTTATAATGTGCTTTTAGTATGTGGTACATTCATGCAACGCTTTGGTTTATGGAAAAACTGTATCACTTATCGTAAGTATATTGCATTACATAACGCAGTAAGTAAATCAATGTAAATTATATGTATCATTATATAAGTACCCATTCTACCTATATTCAAATTGCCAAAGTAAATGTATAAATATCACATTATATTTTAAAGATATCATTATTAAGAGATAAATATAAGTATACAATTTTAAATATAAATATAATGGTTTTGAAAAGATAAGATAAAGAGATTAATCCATTTCTTCTTCTACTACAAAGATGATAAGGCATAAGCATATCGCATAAAGTACTGAATCTATCTACTGAATGTGTATATTATGTATAGTATCGTATACATATGTATATTCACATATTTGTTCATTTATAATTCAATGAGTATAGAAGGTATCTTATATGTAATATATATAAATATCAATTTGTGCAATTAGACCATGTTTTAAAATTTAATGGCTCTTTCAATCTTTCAATACAAAGTAACAATTGTTATCCAATTCAATGATAAGATAATTGACGATTCATATTACAAACTACTGTTTTAAAAACCATAAAAAGTATATTTATGTTAAAATGAGTCATTTGATTCCAATCCGCTTAACTAACATTTAAAACCATTTTCATTTTGTTTTTCACTCTTATTAAACTTTTAATGTCAGGTGCCTTCCGCCTTTAAACTTTCTAATTTTAAAACAGAAACTTAATTTTGCACTAAATTTCTTTTAAATGAGAAAATGAATATAATTTGTAATAAAACCACAAATATTGAGAAATAAATTCAGGAGAATTGATATCTAATAGGTTGAATAGTTATATGATTAAATGTATATTAACTAAAATAGTTAATCTCCCCATTTCACTACCTAGTAAATTCAAAAAGAAATTAAATTCAATTATAATTGTGACTTGCCATTTATTCTAAATAAATTCGTGATGTAAACAGTCGATATTGTTTGCAATGTACAGTTACTCCTTTGGCATATATATCTCGATCTCAGCTGTGAATAAAAAGGATTTGGGTAAAATGTAGAATTCAACACACTTTAAATTAGTTAATTGATTCCAAACTGAACAGTATTAGGAGATTCTGAGCTAGGGTCACAATTTAAATAAAAACTTTCTAAACTTTTATGGCTTCAAGAGAACTTAAATTAAAAATTGTGCATTTTCTGGGATTGCAGTCAATAAATACGATAATACATGGGGAGAGAGTTGAAAAAATGGATCATTTAACAGTACATATGCGAGGATTGGATGAAGAGAGTTTAGCATTTAAAGACTTACATTATACTCCCAACTTCCACTTTATAATTATAAAAGTATCTATATGTCCTATACTAATAAAAGTTAACGAAATGGGAATGAAAAATGTTAAGAGCACAAATTACCAGTTTTTCACTCACTCTGAATACTTCAAGACTCGTAAAAATGGTAACGGATCTCAACAACAATAGTCAAAGCTGGGAACGAGACTCAATACAGCTCACACAGGGGCTGTTGAGGACGATGTCGAGAATCCCAAATGAAACTCCGGAGGTCTGGAGCGAATATTTTGACGATGAGTGTTGGTGCGAGTGTTCGCCTGTTCCTCAGTTCCTCAAATGGTGCGAGATGGGCAAAGTGGTGGTGAGAAAGGACGAAATGACAATACTGGAGGGGACAAGATCCCGACACTGGTTGGAGAGATATCTGTGGTGGAGCACACCATCGACAAGTTACTTCTCGAGGAGGAGGTCGGCCAACCTCCCGATCAAATCACTCACAAACCACTTGTTTCTCTCTCAGAGCACAAAAACAAGGCACTTCCAGCCAGTGGGGAGATTACAACCCTTCTGTTCGTCTCTTTATCACAACGAGGTCCTGTAGCGAAAACCACGACCCCAAGAGAAAAATACATAAAGACTCCAACACTACATTTTCCTCCCTATTACTCATCGACGAGTCCTACACTTCGCATATAGAGATTCATATTAGTGATATTAGCAAGGCAATAAATGATTCATCACGACATTCTTTGTCTTGAAAAACCAATTGATTCTCCTTGTGTAAATACATAGGATGGGATTACCTATATACTTATATCTGTGTTGTTTAAATATGACTTACATGGAATCGGCTTAATCAATAGCTTAATTTGTTCTATAATTATCATACACGTTGAGGATATTACGCTCGATTATCCGGGATAGCAGAATATACTAGGCATATACATAAGCCAATTCTCATAAAAAATACTGTTAATTTTATGAAAATTATTATGGTTATTTACACACGTATGTACTGCTCACATTCAGTAAAATTTTAAATATAGTATATCATTATATCGTTAATTGTAAATGGGACTTTAAAGACTTTATTTGTAATTTAGACCAATCAGAAAGATTCTTAAGAAGCTTATTTTAAAAATAAATGTTTATTTTATACGCGGGAAATTATAATACACAGAGTAATAAAGTACATTAATACATTCATAAGAATTAAGAATAAAAAATCTCCTACTTCTCCATTGTTTCATTTGGCATTGACAATACGTACTTCCTGCATACATAATATATTATTCCACCATGCAATTGCACTCCATTAAAAATCACACATTTATGCCTTAAAATTTTTTAACTTTTGGAAAATCATGAACTATGAGCAACTTCGGCCTCAATTAACTCTTTAAACTCTGCTCTAATATCAAATTCGTCCACAAATTATATGACTTGATATTAGAATTAAAGATAACATATATAATTAAACGATAAATAGGTTATCAAAGGCCTTAAGATAATAAGGTAAATTATATTGACACTATATTATCGAATTTAATGAACCTTATTAACAATAAATTGAATTTAATCAGACCTGTGATTTCTTTTTTTAAATCTTAATTTTTAATCCCTTTATACACAATTATATAATAATTGTGAAGCATTTCAAATAGGTATGTACTCTATGTGGGTGTACCGTGTACCGGTACCTAGTCATAATAATTTTGTATTTAAGTATGTACATGTATTATGCATATACATATCTATAGTATGTAGTCGATGTAAATTATAACTTATTCACATGAATGGATATGCGCATTTTATTTTTATTATCTTGTGTGAATTAATTGAAATATTGGTCTTTTGAATATTATTATATCTTTAGTATAAATAAGGTATAATATTTATTTATTAAAATGAATTTTAGTTAAAATCATTAAATACGTCTATGTTAAATTACTCTAAATTATTATCAAAATTCTAAATATTTAAATTTCAAGGCTATCAAGTTAAATTCGATATATTAATATTATATAAATTAAAAAATTATATTATAAATATTATAAGGTATAATTATGATAGGAGATATGTATCAAGTGTTCATTGGGAATTGACATTGAGTAAGGAAATGGGTAGGTAGTCGTATATATGTATTGTATATTAGGTAATATATAAAACATTTATTTTGATACAAACTTTAAATAGAGTATAAATGTTGCAAAATGAAAGCATAAATTAGAAATTATTGTAACAAAATTTGTGATTTTTCCATAGATTTAGATTACGGCCATATTTTGATAGGTATTTCCACGTTTAATTTTACAAAACTTGTCTCACCTGTTAAGCTGGTTACATTGATTGTTGAATATTTGTATATTTTTCTTTTGGGGAAGGAAAAAAATTACAAAGAAAAGATGGGTGGTTGTATTATGGTTCATTAATTTAAACAATGATTAAAATTGCCTTTAAAGGAATCATTGATATTTAATCACAGATGTTTGATTTTTATATTACTTGATAAAACCACCATACTATTTCGTGGTTCAATTCTTTGTCCCAATTCAATTCTTCAACCCAATTGACTAAAAGATTTATTTGAAAGTTTTCATACAACAATTTAACATCTTTATTAAAGTTAAAAAATGTTTTACGGACTAAATGATTCTGTATATATTTGTAGAATGTAGTTTGCATAACAGAATTCATATATGATGTTTCCAAGATAAAGTTGCTAAAATTACATAATATTCCAAGTATTTTATTAATATAGTAAGAATGGTCGATTTGACGGAACGGTAGAATTAATATATACAAATAACATTAATATTTATAGAAGATATAACAAATGTAATTAGCAAAAAAATAAATGTTTATCATTCTCTTCTCAGGTTATCAAGGCGGGCTTGGAGATCGGCGTCTGCATCACCAACTGCTGCCGCCATTGCGGGTTCTTTTACGGGCTGGGTCAAACCTCCGCTTGCTTGGGGAAGCCCGGAGAGTTGATCTTTAAGTTGAAGACCGAGTTCATCAAGGATTTGCCCAACAATGGCGTCACTGCAAATGGTAAAATATAAATGAATAAAAACATCGAAATGAATTCAAAATTAATTGATCACCTTTCCTCTTCATCGTCCCCATCACCGAGAGCATCATCCATGGCATCGTTCATCATATCTTCTTTCATGTCCATAATTTCAGACTGCTTTTCGAATTCTTGAAGAATCTTTTGGATTTGGGGTAGCTTTAATTGTCTTTAAGAAATAAAAAAAACATGAATTGTTTTAATTGGTAATTAAAATTGGGTTATAAAAATTGTTCACACCTGTTCATGTTGGCCATGGCTTTCGTGACACCTTTCATGGCTTCAGCCATCGCGTTTTGGGATCGAAGTGTCTGAATTTTCATCGACACTGCTTGGATGTTAGCTCTCATCAACATAAACTTTTTAACGTGATGCCTAGTGCGCACCAAATCTTTCGCCATAATCTTGACAGCATCCTACAATCAATTTACAGATGTTATATTTAAAATGGTCGAATTTTAATCCAACTTTATTAAAATCTATTTATTTCGTGGTATGTATATTAAGAATGAAATAATGATAAAATATATTATAAAATAAATAATCTACTTTAATACATTTATTATGTCATTCTTAAAACTTTTGCATATTCTTACCATTTGTCCTTCCTTTGCCATTTTCTTTATATCAGCAATTATTTTCTTTTCTTGTTGTTCCATTCGACTTCTTTCTCGGTCCAGATCCCTTATTGCTTTATCAAGAGCCCTTTTATTCTTCCTTAACATCTCCTCTGGTGTCATTTGACGACCGAAAAGCCAATCGAGAGGCATTTTGAACCTAAAATAAATATAATTTATTTATTGTTTTAAAAGCTATTTAACTCCATAACATATTATCCCAATTTATATACTTACATTAACTACAACACGTATATTATACAATCATTCCTGATCATCTGATCAATAACTAATTGTAAGATTACAATTAATTTTCAAAAATAAATTGAAAACGGCTGCGGCCTCAATCGCCTCAATGGTGGTTTTTAGGAAAAAAGAAAATAAAGAATTAAAATAATTTACCTGTATGAGTTGTAAGTTGGGTTGAAATTGGTCAGGTAAATATTTTAACTCTTCCTAACTCCAAAATGGTTTGAATAATGAAATGTAATTCCAATTATGAAGTTGGAAGACGATAAGGCGTGAAAGAATGACGAATCCTCTTAAAAGTCACTTGACGAATATACGAAATGCGAATGACTAATTATTTTGCTCAAATAGAAGAACTTTGGCGGTTGTGGTGGTGCAGGTTTTAATTCCCTTTACATCCCCCCTACCATGCTCTTTCTCTCCCTTGCAAAAATCAATTCCCGCTGTCTTCATTTCCTCGCAATTAAATCCGACGCTCCAACCTTAATCTTTATTTGAAAAGGCCATTTCCTGGTTGACATTATCTCCACTTGTTCTTCAAGGCATCTTGTAGTAGCCGACAGTAAGAATTAACTTTTATTATTATTAATGAATAATTTATTAAATTAGCCATGCTCTATTTGCACGCACCTTGTGCACTCGGCACGCCACTCATTCAACCGCGTGTATCTTGGTGTGTCGTGTGTCGATTTCCTCGTGGTTGGAGTTTTATTAAAAAGAATATATTTAATTGTAGATCCAGACATATTAATCTTCATTTTTATCCCAAAGTATTTGCAATGATTTAATCGATTTCTATTTTTAGAAATGGAGAAGGAAGGAAACGAAGGAAAGTTTATTGGGGTTAATAACATGGTTACTGACAAAGGAGCCGTTTTAGTTCCGGAGAACGCTAATGGGCTTCCAGCAAATCCTGTGGCTCCTCCCGAACAACCAGCATCGGCCTCATCGGGTATTCTTATTACCTTACAGAGCGGATTTAAATCGATCCCCATTTTAATCAATCATATACAATTACAATATCATTTCATTCAATTTTCATTCGATTTTTGGGGCGAGAAATGATTGGTGGGACTAAACCCTTAAACTCCTAAATCTTATTTTACAACTTAATCCTATTTACTGTCTATTATTTGTGAAACTTATTCTAAATTTTAACCTAAACAATCTTGAAAATTTTATTTTCATTAAATTACAGTTAATCATTCAAGGGGTGCTTCTGGTGGCCCTTTCTTTAATGGACACAGGGCTCATGGATCTAATGACGGTACCAGGAATTACATTTTGCATGATATAGAATTACCCAAACTTTAATATAACATTTTACTACGTTTTTCTCTCGTCTTTTAAATGGGAAAGTGGGTTGGTCACTATGCAACAATATAAACTAAATTTAATTATAAAATAACTGTTTCAGATTCCCACAGCTCCGATAGCAGCTCTTCCAGTGGTGAGTCATGTGACGAGAACGAAGATCCAGAAAGTGACCCGTCTCCACCCGGTGAATGTTTCTTTTGTGAAATGACTTTTACTTCCGATGAGTTTGAGTTCTTCTTGTATGATCATATCTTGAAACACCATTCAATGGACATTGCTGGGTTTCGGAAAAAGTTCGATATGGATCAAATCTCTTATATTCAAATGGTCAATTACTTCCGAAAAGAATTTGCTCTCCATGAGAAACCAGCAGATGAAAAAAAAATAAATATTTTGGAACTTTTCCGCCTGAATTTCGATATATTAGCAAAAGACGATATTCCTCGTTGGAACAAAGAGATTTATCTCAAGCCAGTCATTGAAGATGACCCCATGTTGTCGTTCTGTAAGTTCCTATTATCTAATAAAATATATTATTTTGACATTTAAATATATTTGACAATATGTTTTATATTAGTTTTCGAGTCTGTTTATGATAAGGAGGAGAGGCCTTTGTCCTATCAGTTGGAAATAGGGACCATTCCACACTATGAAGCACGAGTTCGAGAATTAGAAAAACAATTGAAAGATTACCATGAACAGCAGTGTAATATGGATGTGGCCATTTATTCAATGCGGAGCACCCTTTCCCGCGCTGTTTTAAAGGAAGAGAAAGAAGACAGTCAAGGTATTACCCGGAAGCGAACATCACCGGAAGCTGAAGGGTATTTTGAGTCTTATGATGAAGTAGGAATTCACGCTTCCATGCTCGGTGTAAGTCTTTGATTCTATAACTCATTGACTCGAGAATACACGCTTAAATATTATTATTCTTTTTAGCATTGATTGATTGTTTGTTAATAGAATTTATATTTGAATGTTAGTTTAATAATGTTAATATTGAGATAAACAGTAAACGATAGATTTAGACCAATGTAATTTTGTGTATTTTGATTAATATAGCCAGTTGTGTTTACAGGACAAACCCCGTACTTCAGCCTATCGAGACGCCTTTTACTTCAATAGAACTGATTTTGAGAATAAAATAGTTTTGGATTGTGGCTGTGGGACAGGGATCCTGTCCTTTTTCTCAATTAGATCTGGAGCCAGTCAAGTGTACGCTGTAGATCAGTCGAAGATTATCTACGAAGCTATGCACATTGCGACGTAATTTCTTTTGTTTTGCTTTTAATTCAAGTTTTCAATCCCAACTTTACAGTGAGAACCGAATGGACGGGAAAATCAAATTCATCCCTGGGAAAATTGAGAGTATTGAAATCAACGGCAAAGTGGACATTCTGATTTCTGAATTCATGGGATACTTTCTGCTCTTTGAAGGGATGCTCTCGAGCTATCTCACTGCTAGGGATCGGTTCCTTAAAAACGGAGGACTTATGTTTCCCAATCTCGCCACGATTAATATCTCAGGATATGACAACGAAGGTGAAGTGAACTAAATCATAAAATCATTTACCCTTAATGATATTACCCACACCCACATAAGTACTTATATTGTATGTAAGTAAATGTAAATTTATGTAATATTTAATGACCATTTTTATATTATAGATAAATACGATCAAATCATTGGGATGTGGGACGATGTTTATGGAGTCACTATGAGTGCCATGAAGAAACGGGCCCTTGCTGAGCCTCTCATTGAACATGTGAAAGAGAGCGAGGTGGCGACTTCAACGTTCAACCTTCTTGGTTTGGATCTGACTACATGTGCCTATGAAGATGCAGTGATTGATAAGACATTCGGACTTATGGCGAAAAGAGATACGAAGCTCGTTGCTCTTGTTGGCTATTTTGATGTTTCCTTCACTCAAGGATCATCTCGTGTGGTGACTCTTTCGACTTCACCAGATTCTCCTTTGACTCATTGGAACCAGTGCATTTTCTTTCTCGAAAAGCCAATCAAAGTCACCACAGGTATTCATTGACCATTCCATTTACAACATTCAAATGTTTTTTTCTTTAAAAATGATTTCCTGGAATAATTTTCTCAATTTTAATCATTCAGGTGAATGGGTCTCTGGACGGTTTATCTGCAAGCCTTCGAATGCAAATCCTCGCTCCTTGGAAGTCCAAATTACCATTGGGGACAACAATGCTCACTACGAGTTTCGTTAGGTGGTGGCTAAAAACATTCCTACAAGTCATTTACATTTAAAGTCAGTTCACATACAGAACTTGCCATTTTTAGTTTACACTTTTTTGAGAATTTCAGAATCTTTCCAGTCAATTATAATATATATTTAAGCTGACAAGTTATTTTTTATTTAGCATATAGACAGACCCACATATTGTAATGTTCCATCTTTTAATCTAAATGTAAGTGTATTTCCTTATGATCTTAAAACTTCGTAAAAATTGACATGTTGTTTTTAAAAATGTTTATTTTCTTGAACTTTAACCCCATGATACTGTGAATTGCAATGATTAAAATACACGTTATTATTATTTAACATTCAATATCCTGGGAAAAATTCTGTCAATTATAAAAAGTGTAAACAATAAAATGGAACGTTCTATCAGTATATACTGTACTGTAAAAGTTCGCTCTTGACTTCTCGCATTTTAAAGTTATTTATATCAGCATTTAGATTAACATAAATATAATTGTGATAGATTATAAATATATGTTAATCTAAATGCTGATCCTAAAAAATCTAAAAAGCGGGAAGAGCGAACTTTTACAGGACAGTACTTAAATAACATTACCTGATTAACGGAAATGTTTACAAGTGTCAATAACATCATTTCGTTTACCATTGAGTAAAAGTACAACTTGTACAATCAATGTTGAAGCATTTTAACTTTGGTTAATTGACATTTGGGAAAATATTTAAATCGCCGAGGGTCAATTAGGTACGTGTTATTTAAGTGGGATATCAGCTTTAGTTTCCTAAACAGTATCTGTCTATCAATACTTAATAGTGTGTCTATGAATTATGTATATAAAAATGTTAATTAGTATGTTGAGTATAAGAGAATAAATTTATTTAGGCCAGTTCCTATATTACGGTACGGTTACAAATTTTACTTGTGGCTTTAACGTAAAGATGAATTATGAGATTTCTTGTCTTGGAATAATTTAGAGATCTGACTGCTTATAATGACAACGAGACTTTAGAAATTTAATGAGAATTAAACTAAATATGTACTACTACTTGTAGTAAAACAAGACTAACATTAAGTAATTATACATTTAAATATTCATTATGAGATAATGAAATAAATATAGAGTTCACTAAGTAACTAATTACTAAACACCAATAATAAGCTTATGTAATGGCCTATGACTGTCACTTAACACGGTAGCTTAATTGCTTAATACTTATTAATTAGCATTACCTGCCTAAATATTTCATATGAACTGATTGCTATAATATGAATCATTCAAATGACATGAGATAATAGTCGTTGAATTATAATTTTTGAAGAGGAAAATTCTTATTCTAAACTGTCTCTTTATAATAATGTAATGTGTCGTGACTCTACGTGTGAACCTAAGGATACAGTGTAATTGTTATTTCAAGATTTTTTTATACAATTTATAATTTAAAGCCTTAAAATCCTACTTGTTATTTAATGTTACTGTAATGTAATAATTTTATTAATTTTTTTACAATCTTGATGTTGATAAAAATTAACACAATTGAGGATTTGCTTAAGAATTTAATGTAATATATAGATATAATCATTATTGATGATATTGTACGAATTAACGAACTCACCTTAAATACTTTTATTTAAGAAATCTTTGATGTACTTAAAAGTCTCTCTTCCTTTCATATACGCTTTCACTACTATACAGTTCTAGAGATATTGATGTTATACACGCCTTGATAATCTATCTGTGAAATTTAAATGACAAATTCTTATTTATGAGAAATTACTCAAATGTTAAGGATAAATGTATGTACTTTAATGTATTGCCTTAAAACATTCAGACGTAAATATTAAATATACCAAGCCAAGTTCATTTGATTTTAATGAAATAGTTTTCATTTAAAATCAGTTTCTCCTTAAAGTGCCTGATTAATGGTAATGAATACGAGCTCTTGTGGTACTTGAATAATGTGTGTGTATGATCTTTAATAAGTAACTACCTATTAATTAAACAATATACGAAAGTGTGAAAACACCTTGTTTATTATACTGTGACCTATTGTAATTATATGAGTTATTTGTAAACGCAGACAATTACAGGATTCAAGTGTTGCTAATAAAGAAAAAACTTATTAAATGATAATTGTATTTTAAACATTTTATTTGTCATTGCTCGAAGGGAAAATTTTGTATTTTGTGCAAATTGAAAATAACAGATTGATAAGGAATTTTTAAATACCAAAATATAAAGCGTAACGTCTCCATTTTATTTTATAAAGTATTTTATATCATATTAGGTATATAGTTTATACATTCTTTATGAAATTCTCTTATGCTTTATGAAAGAATTTATTTAATTGACAAATTTCATTGAGAACTATGTATGTATCATATGAATGTATTATTATATTACGTATATTAATCTCAAACTAACATACCTACTTACAATATTAGTTAAGTGGTTCTACACTTTGGGAATGATTTTTGGGAATTATTGTCAAGTTAGATAAATGATCCCTTTAACAAAGATTATTCGACAATTTCAAGTATGAGTTTGGGCTCGATGGGATTCTGACCAATTTCATATGTTGCTTCGAGTATTTGAATATACCCGTTGAGTTTCTCCTGTTCGCAATCGGTGTGATGAATCTCAAGAATCGTATCTCCTTTCGCCAGAAGATCGCCGAGCTTCTTTCGAAGGAGAATTCCTGGCTCATGTTTTACAGGTTGTCCTGGGACGGTTCGACCGCATCCGAGTCCATGGCAGACTCTGGCGATGCTCAACGAGTCGAGTCGTTGGATGTAGCCTGAAACCAGATATTTGATAATGTGAGCGTATCTCATATAGATTGGCCATGAAATAAATTTTTTATCGTTTAATTTCTCTTTTTATTTCACTATATAAGTATATATTGTATGTTATACATACTCTATATATTTGTATTACTACAAGGTATATTACCTCTATATATACCTTGTACACATATATATGTATATATGAATATACAACATATAAGTACACACATATAACATACTACTTGGGTTCAAAATAGAAGAGACTGGTTCCCTTCCCTTATTTTGCTTAAATTTATGTTTAACATTTATTCAATATA